>JAQIXP010005890.1:0-10031 GCA_034700285.1 Proteroiulus fuscus
CGTTGTACAATTGGATTTATTTCTTTGAAGGTAATTTTGCCAAAATTTTTAATTTCACATTCCTATATCAACTTTTTATGCTTGTTCTTTTAAAAATAACTTTACATAAGGTGGGACTGTCCCTTTAATTACTTGTTACCGGTAGTGTAATCATTGCCTTTAATACTTTTAGCACTTTTATGTAATTTTGACATGACAAGATGAATTTTTCACTTACAGTTATATTATCTATAGTATACTAAAGGATATCACATCATGGTCAAATATGTGAAATTACAAACATTTTTCTGCCTCGTGAGCAAACAAGACAAATAACGAGTACTTTATTGGACTTATAACTTCAGAAATACCGTAATAATTATCAATAAATTCGTTGTTAAGTTTTCAATAAGCCAAGGTTCGATTTTGTGTGGGCATTTCCTTTCTGCAGAAATATTTACAGTAATGTTATGCAGAAAGCAAAGCTGCTTATAGTTTCTACGATATCATAATTTTCTTCTGCAGAAATTGAGATGAAGCTTGGTTTTCTGCTAAATATTAATGTGACTTTTCTGCAGAAGTATATACAGTCACAGCCATTTATGTAAGAACTTGTTCGTGTAGGCAGGCATATTGTATAGATAAAGTATTGTTATATCTGCTAAATATATAAAAAGTGGGGGTAAGATAGGAAAAATCTGTTTATTTTGTTCATTGAAGCTTAAAAATGCCAGAGTCAATATGTAATATGTTCAAAACTTTGGATATTAAGTACCTAAATTTGGGTATAGGGTTAAGGTGGACTCAAAACAAGTACATTCCCTTTGAGGAATCCCAAAGTACATGTTTCTCTATCTTAAACAATTATGCTTAGAATTTTAAAAAAAGTAATTTTATGCAATAAATCAGAGTTCCTTTAAATGTATTTTTCTCATAATTAGAAAGCTGAACTCGTGTGATTTTTGATCCCATATGCACCTTGATTGTTTGATAGCAGTTTATTCTGTAGGTCTATTCTTTCTTTTAAACTTCTCCTCATGTTTATTCAATAATTCTTGTTTTTTTTTTTTTTTTTTGAAACTTCAATCGGCTTCGTTCAAATGTTGAAGAAATACCCTTTAGTTAAGCGTTTGTATTAAAAATACTGACATCCAAAACATTAATAAAAGCAAACTGAAATGCCCTATTGATTTGGGTAGTAGAATATGTCGTTCCCAAAGCAATTGCTAATTCTTAATGAAAATGAAAAATTATTTAATCTTATCCTGCTCTCCCAAACTGCATTGATTAAGTTTTCACTTATTTTTTAAGTAAACTATGAACTTTGAACTATTCTTCTGAACTATTATTTGAATACTTACTCATTCACTGCATGCTCATGGTGACTACTAACCTGGAAAACCTGGAAATCTCAGGGAATTTTATATTCACCTTGGAAAACCTGAAAAACTCAGGGAATTTTGAATTGAAACCTGGATTTTTTCAATATCACCTTTTTTATTTTGTAATTTTTTTAACATTATCCAGAAAATCAGCTCACAAAAATGATAATTGGCTGCTGCAAAAATCAAAAATGATATATTGGCTCTTCAAAGGAAAGCAAATGATTAGCTTTAAAATGTGTGCAGTTTCATTTATTTCATTGTTGCACTATCCAAAATAAATTTTTTTGAACCTGGAAAAATGTGAAAATGACCCTGAAAAACCTGGAAAATTCAGGTAATTTTATTTACAGAAATTTGTAGTCACCAAGATGCTTTCCATGTTGCTGTCAAACATCAACCAACATGCTGATGTAGCATCTGTTTCGGCTTCTCTGTATGACATTCATGTTATGAGTGATTGCCTATATACTTGTTTTAATGAAAAGTTAAATTTCTTAGCTCTGCTACCAATGTAAGAACAATTGCATTTCTTCCAATATCAGAATGTTTAACATGCAAAACTGAAATTTACAAATTCAAAGAAAGATACTGTAATTTACAAATTCAAAGAAAGATACTGTAATTTACAAATTCAAAGAAAGATACTGTAATTACAAGATGTTAAAAGAAATTTATTAAACCTAATATTTTTACTAAAACAATTAAATTATTCATGAAATAGTTTATTCATAATGTCATGACAATACATCTCTGCATTGATAACACTATTGCTAATTGCTTCTAGAGTTGATAATCCAAACCTAAGTCAGGCCTGTAATAAAGTAAGATGCAAAACTAAATATGTTGTAAAATTTTAATGTAATTTTAATAATGATTTAAATAATATTGACCTTATAACACGCAATCACATACACCATTTGTGCACACCAGATCGCCTGTAGAACACGAAATTTGGTCAACGCATTGGGAATCAACAGTGCATTGAGCTAAAATATACAAATATACAGAAAATGGAATTTTAATTAAACATTTTAAAATCGATTTGGTCAATTGAGTTAGAAATAAAAAAATATTCATAGTAGGCTACATACGAGTTGAGGAGATAGCAGTTGTTGGTGTCGTGGTTGTTGGTGTCGTGGTTGTTGGTGTCGTGGTTGTTGGTGTCGTGGTTGTTGGTGTCGTGGTCGTTGGTGTCGTGGTCGTTGGTGTCGTGGTCGTTGGTGTCGTGGTCGTTGGTGTCGTGGTCGTTGGGGTCGTGGTCGTTGGGGTCGTGGTCGTTGGGGTCGTGGTCGTTGGGGTCGTGGTTGTTGGTGTTGTTTTTGTTGTTGTTGTTGGTGTCGTTTTTGTTGTTGTTGTTGTTGGCGTCGTCGTTGGTGTTGTCGTCGTTTTTGTGGTATATGTTTTTGTGGTGCTCGTTGTTGTTTTAGTATTTGAATTGCGAGGCGATTGATTTTTTCCATTATCTGAATTGCAGTCTTCTTTCGATTCGCTTTTATCCTCATATTTGCCTTTTCCTTGTCCATCTATTAACGCAAAACCTTGCTTTAATAATATTCTGATAATGTCTTAATATTTTGTTTAGTTTTATAGTATTTATATTTTTTTGAGTATAATTATTGATAATTACATTTACTATTGTTATCGTTGTCATCATTATCATATCCGTTATTATTACGACTGTTGGAATTTCCAGTCCTTTTGTCATCTGTTTTTTGAAAACAAACATTTTGTCAATATTCTGTTAATGTATTTTTTCTTAGTTTCTTACTATTTATTATGCTTCTATAATAGTCAAACTTACTATCATCATCATCATCATCATCATGACTATCACGACTGTTGGAGTTCTCGGCATTTTTATCATCTATTTACAATTACGAAAACAAATATTTTGATAATTTGGACACTACGATATAAATATAATGTATATCTGCATAATTGTTAAACTTACAATTCTCATCATCATCATGATGTTCACTACTACTGGAGTTTTCTTCCTTACTGTCCCCTATTTTTCCCCAAAAATTTAATTTGATAATTTTAAATTAATTGAATAAACCAATTTGTTAGTTGTATGCTGATGTGTAATTCTAAAACTTACGCTTCATAACTGCTGCTTGAATTAATGCTATAGAAATTAAATATTGAAAAATTACAAAATCAATATTTATAAACTAAAAATATCTATATACATGTATTTGATGTTATATGCTCTTACCAAATGCAGTGAGAATAGAAAAAGCTGTAATCCACTTCATCACGATCAGTTGAATTTTGCCAGTACGGATTATTGAAAAGTAGTATACGTATTTATGGTTTGTGGACTGATTAAGTTATGATTAGCAAAATACTTAAATACTTTTTAATGTGAATGCAAGATTGCACATGTCCATGGGCACGTGCGTGCATTTTTGATTTATTGAAAATTTTCTTGATTGATAACAATATCATTTGACACTGTTATAATAAATAAACATCTGTTGCTGACGTGTATGTTTTATTTACACAATTTTTTTTTTATAAAATACTTATAAAAGTTCATTTTCAATGCGACGTCTCGACCCCAGTTCATCTATTGAAAATGCGTTAAAAGGAAGGTGCCTTTGAGACATAGAATTATTCCAGACAAAAATTTATCCTAAAAGTCACCTTGCCATTTCTTTAAAAAGCATTTTGCAAAAATTTGGGCTTTATTTTCCTTACACAAAACCATAATTTTAAAATTAGCGCCATTATTTAGAAGCTACTAATTGCACGCATGCTTTCAATTTCGTTTCGATAGACTGCTAAGCACTGCTTAATTATAGAACAGTTATCAGCAATATTTAAAAATGGTTATTGAATATTTAATTATAAAGATTTCAATAAATTAAAACAACTAAGTTTTATTAATTACATGAAATCAATTCAGGTTTCTACCGTTGTTTTTAGATTAAGGTGCAAACCGAAATACGGATGACGCAATTATTGGACAACTTCAGTACAAACATGGCGGCTTCCAGATGCATGTGCTCATTTTTAAGACGTTTGGACTCATTTCATCCTTCATATTTATACCGTAGAACAATTGCAAGTTATTCTTTTGCTAAACATTTACGTGAGAAACAGAGTTTTTTATACCAAAGTAGTTCGCCAATTGCATATGGCTCGTATTTCAGTCCTAAAGCTTTGCAAACCGTTAACTGGTCTTGTTCTCAACGTGACTGCAGTTCGCAGGCTGGTGAAAAAGTAAATATTTTGAACAATTCTGCCGCATTTAAAGCTGATGATGATAAAGAAAAAGCAAGCCGCGATGAAGAGAAAAGAAAAAAAGATGAATTTCAAAGAAGAGCCACGAAGTACACGTTGTTAATTTTAGCGGTGTTATGCTCTGGAACAAGTGGATATCTGGTTGCTCTTTGGGGTAAAATGCATTTTTATTTTTAAAGTCTCACCTAGGGCGGATACGGGGGGGGGGATGCAAATTCATGGACCGCCCTGGGCGGCAAAAGCTCTAGCTACGCCACTGATTGCCTTCCCCCCCTCCCCAACCTTAGCAAAATCCTGTATCCGTCCCTGAGTCTCACGAACAATATTGAGGATATTTGAATGAATTTGGCCCTTATTTGGGGATCATTTGCTATGCATGACCCGAGCTTCTATTTTATACATGTATTGATTTCAATAGAAGAATGCAGTTTTAGTTACAATACCTGTATTTACTAGCCTATATATTGACAATCGGTTTTTATTATATTATTTTTTAATTACATTGAATATATCCAGGAAGTTTAAAATGTTATCTCAATATTTTTTATTTCAGGAGCTCCACAGAAAGATGATGATGGCAAAATTGTAAGTAGCCTACTTTTTCATTAATTATTAATGGGCTAGTCATAAAAAACTTTGGTTATTAATAATACTATGCCAACTATAGATACATTTCCAAATTTTATGTTCCGCTACTCCGTCATTAAAAATATTTAAAGTTTATTCAAATAGAGTTTGTTCAGTCGGCCTAGCTACACTTTTATATGGGCTTATGTAATTTTGGTAAATTTCAGTGCATCAGTGCAAATTTCAGTCTGCACTCAAAAAATGTGGTGTAGATCAGTGCAGAGCAGACAGTTGAAGTCAGTTTTTGCTATATTGGTGACAAGCACTAAGATTTTGTAGGACTATACCTTTCTGTACCAGGATAGACAGAGAATAAACAGAGGGCAGGTGGGGGGCACCCTTCACAAAAATCAAGATTTTATTTTGTTGAAATCTGTGATATTTGGTCCAAAAAGTTTGAGTTGTTAAAATCGCGATTTCTGAAGAATTAAGATTTTTTTTGCATCACAGTCTTTATATTTAAATCACAATTTCGGCCTGAAATCATGATTCGGAAATCACGATTTTGTTAAACTCGTATTTTTAAAATCACGATTCTATATAATTTTGATTTGGTTTCAACTTACGCATTTTTGGTTAATTAAGTAAATCTGTATATCTAGATTTTTTTTCTTAAAATTTTCTAGAATTATCTTTTGTAAGTGCATGCTTATAGAAAAAATTTGTTGAAAGCATCTTGTCATGGTTGGCTTATTTAAATACCTTAAAAGATTCTAAAATAAAAGATTGAAATCTGAAATTAATGTTACCTTGTTGCACATATTACGATATTACCAAAAAAAATTTTGTTTTTTTTCAGATCAAAGATGCATATAGTGACAGTAAGTTATGTTTGATTATATAAAAGTTATACTTTACTCTTTCTGTTTGTTTTTAATCATATATATAAATTATTTCATTGCAGTGAACATATTGAAAGCTTATCTCTATCGAACTTGGAACGAAGCACTTTTTTATAATAAGGTCTTTATTTTCCCATGTTTTACTAGTACTGCAGAAAGTTCAGCCTAAATAAATAATTTAAAAACAACATTTTATAACTTAGTTGATTAAAGAACCATCAAGAGATAAGCTGCTACCAGATCCATTAACTGACCCATACTACCAGCCACCTTACACCTTGGTAATAGAGATGACGGGAGTTTTGGTTCATCCTGATTGGACGGTGAGCTATGTTAATTGTGTAATCATGTTCCAAAGTCTCAAGAAAATAGTTTTTCAAATAATAAATGAGAATATTCTACTTTGTTATGTATAAATTTAGTATAAGACTGGTTGGAGGTTCAAGAAAAGACCTGGCGTCGATTTTTTTCTCCAGCAAGCGGGTCCACCGTTGTTCGAAGTAGTCGTATATACTTCAGAACAAGGATTTGTAAGGAATATTTTGAGTTTTTGCTGCCGAACAGTTGCATTCTCTCGTTGTTCTGATGGCGTGAATTTTCTAACGTTTCAGACGGCATATCCTATTCTCGAGAGCTTAGACCCAAACGGTTTCATTATGTACAAATTATTTCGGGATGCCACCAGGTACCAGAATGGACACCATATCAAGGATCTGGCATGTCTTAACAGGGATTTATCCAGAGTCATTTTCGTTGATTGGAATGAGAAATCATTCCAGCTTCAACCTGAAAACGCCCTTCAACTTAACAAGTGGAGTGGAAATGATGACGATAGCACTTTATTTGATTTGGCCATGTTTCTGCGAAGTAAGGCCATTTCAAGATTTAGAACCGGTGAATGCTCGAATTTTACATTTACTTTATTAACTGGGAATGTTTTTTGGTAGCCATTGTTGCTAGCGAGGTTGAAGATGTTAGGCCAGTGCTCCAGTTTTACAAGCAATTTGACGATCCGATCGCTGCCTTCAAAGAAAATCAAAGACGGTTACAGGTAATCTCGGTCTTTGTTCCCCCGATCTCCCTCAGTAATGCCAGACTGTAAAGTTATTCTATACTGGTTAAATTTCTACATTTTCCCTATATTTTTAAATTCTGTATCCTATTTTTTCCTTATTTATGTTGAATCCTATATTTCCTTATATTTTCACTTAATTTACTGCCTGTAAATTTAAAAAAGGAAACATTTTTCTTTCGTTCAGGAAGAGGAAGAAAGACTGAGTAGAAGGGCAGCGGAAACTGTCGAAAAGCCTGCGACACTTGCAAGCCGCTCCTGGTCGTCCAGTTTGTTCGGCAGAAGATAGCGGATTTATTTGAAATAAGTGGTATGAATTATGTCTAAATAAAATCATTGAATCGATTGTTGTATGCCATTATAATCCAGAAGATTGTAAAAATAAATCTTTTTACAGGCTAATGCAAACTATAAGGTATTTTTTTGAATTCCAGAGCTACTCAAGTTCTTAGTTTTAGAAATAGAAAATGTTCTACTTATATTCCACATTTATCAACTGTTACAGAATGCTTTATGAAGGCGTTAAAATCAGGGGCAGGGAATCTCTTAAATACTACTGTAAAAAGCATGACGTAGTACTTGAACAATCCCTTGCATGGTTAAAATGACACTGATGGCTTTCCATATAATAGTTGTTCATGCTTTATTCGATATAGAAATTGAAAGGTTTTCTGTGTATCGTAAAAAAGATTCTGCATTCTACAGAATGCATGGTTTCTTCCTCTAGAAGCTAGGATTAGTGTACACCTTTTATTACAGGGTTTTGATCCTACAGCGATTTTCTATGACCATAGCGTGGACATTACATTAGAGAGATATAAGATTGGAACGGTATGCCATAGCTCTCGTTTGATGACTCGTCGCCATGATGGTGGGTGGTTATAAATTTTATCATTTTAAAGACGGTATCATTTCACTTTCAGACCATTTAATTGATTACCTCGTGACACTATTGTCTGATAAGCCGGTAAATTAGTTTATTCCCTATAATTCTAGGACGGAATGGATGATAGCCCTGATCTTTCTACGGAAGAAACCATGAAGGTAGTATTGCAAGAATAAGCACATGACCATTGGTCATTTCAAAAGCAACAGGCAGGCGTTATGAAGTGGTTTTGCCATGTTTTAGACCATGGATATAGACTTAACTTCAATTATTTAACCAGGAGAACAAATTGGAAAACTAGTTATTATTAGGAAAGTGTGTTTTCAAGGGTTTGGAATGTTTTGGCAATTTAGAGAAGGCCTTCATTAGAAGATTTAAATTTCATGTTTGGGGGCGTGATAGAATGCAGCTGGCTTGTTATAAATAAATTCGTAATAATTATGAATATAAGATATAATATGCCCCATGCATTTGTAGTCTACTGTTCACCTGGACAGCTAGGTGAATGAATGCAAATCTTGATATCACGTTCAATCTGTTTACATAGACACGATTCTTATTGCTTCATAGATTATTTTATATTTCTCTACCATATCTAGCAAGAAATGCCTGTACGTAGAAAAATTCGAATTTTTCTGCAGTTGATTTGCAGGCTTAAATTGTTAAAACTGTAGTTGAGTATACATCTCTAAAGGTTTACCAAACAAAAACATTTAATTTGAGCAGATTTTGGGTACCATGTCCATGCTATTTTAGCATAAATTAATTGAGGGAATCGTTGAGTTTTGCGCCCAAGAAATCATTTAAGAGTAAAGTATTAATTATAGTCAGCATAATTAATTTTCTGGGTAACTGACTACCTGACCATTTAATAGCTTGCCAGGCATAGTTAACATAACTGACCGGTAATTGATAAGCTTAAGTCTAATTCTCAAGCTTGCTAAATAGGTTTATTATATCCAAAAGTAGTCGGGTTGCACGACTGTACTTGGAAGTGAATTTGTAAAGCACTTTATATTCATATTACAAATAAGAAATTCCTTTTTATTTTATTTCAGCCCGGGAGATCGGATACTGTAGATTTAACGGACAGTTCCCTGATGGTCGACATTTCTGATGCCCTTAGTGAAAGAGATAAAGTTAAATTTACAGTTCACACGAAAGTATGTAGCCACTGCTCGATGCCTCAATTTTGATGGCTCATTTCTTGTTTTTTGGTGTGACGTTGTAAGTTAATTAAGAAATTTTCATATATTTAGACTTCGTTGCCAGAGTTTCAGAAAACTGAATTTTCCGTCGTTCGGCAGCACGAGGAGTTTGTGTGGTTACACACCTGTTTTGAAGAGAGTGAAGTTTATGCTGGATTCATTGTAAGGAACGGAGACTTGCTTTAAACTCACACGTTATGAATCAAGCCTCTTTTAAAAATGCCAAATTCCCATTGCAGATTCCTCCTGCTCCCCCTAGGCCAGATTTTGATGCCTCCAGAGAAAAACTGCAGAAGTTAGGGGAAGGGGAAGGAACAATGACGAAAGAAGAATTTAACAAAATGAAACAAGAACTGGAAGCGTAAGCGTGATTTCCTTATAAATTCAGACTTGTAGGACCAAGTATTATTTCTTCTAGAAAATCATATCATTGTAGCATTCAGATTCGTAGCTGAAAAGAATTTTCGCTTGTTTTCCAGAGAATACCTGGCTACATTTAAGAAAACCGTGGCAATGCACGAGATTTTTTTGTGCCGTCTGGCCAGCCATCCTATTTTTCGGGCCGATCACAATTTCAGGGTGTTTCTGGAATATGAACAAGATGTAAGTTAAAAAGATTTTCATACCTATTATAGTGACAAGTTAAATATGAATTTTTGTTGAGGAATGAAGGGATTTACAAGTCATTGCTTAAGTGTCAAGAGCAGGCATTCTTAAACCCTACAAACTTTATTTGCTAATGTCTGTATGACTTCGTAGTTATAGAGAAAATACTTAATTCGC
>JAQIXP010005891.1:0-10031 GCA_034700285.1 Proteroiulus fuscus
TCAGAATGCATGTGACGTCATATCCATACAACAAGTTTTACTTAATTTAATAATCTTTGAAAAAAATCAAACCTTATAGTTCAACTTTTACCCGTTCTTGAGTTAGAACAGTTTGAAGAAAACGAATTTAGCATGGGAAATCCCCATAGGCCCATGCTGTTACAAATGTGGACAGCGCCCTTAATGATTGGTGGGCTCAAATCAAAGTTCAATTCCATTCCTAATTTTTCATGCTCTTCCTCCTACAACCCAATTCTTTCAAAGTGGGACTTTCCCTTTAAGTCTAAAGCAAGTTCAATAACTAGTTCTTTTTAAATTACTGATCAATTTGTGATATAAATGCAAATCTGAAAATTAGCCCCATTTTTCAACACAAATTACTCGAGTGGATGAATCTCTTCAAAAATGATAATTGCATTTCATTATTCCATGACATGCGAACAGCCGCAGTGATGCTATCTTACGACTAACTCGATAATTATCATAATTAAAATTATTAGATTACAGCAATTATTATAAATATTCCTATTATCTCTAATAGATACGATTTCACCTACAACTACAAACTTGCCAGAACAGAAACAATCATCAAAAGTGAAATGAGAAAAATCAGCAAGTAGCCAAAGGGGGGATTGGGAGTTAACCCATCCCCCACAATATTTTTTGAATGACATTTCTCCTATACCCCCTTTTGTCAAATACATTTATAATCCCCCATCCCCCCAAAAAAACCTGGCTACGTCATTGAGAAACACGTTTATAAAAATGATAAAAGTAATGTGGCAAAAAAGGTATGCCATACATTTTGGCTTAATATCAGTAGCGTAGCTAGGGGGGGAGCAGGGGGAGCGAATGCTCCCCTTTTCCCAATTTTTTAGAAGTGGCGCCTATGCCAAAGTCAGATACAGGGGGGCGCCTTTTTGTGCCTTATTGCATGCTCGCTCCCCCTAACTATAAAAGCTGGCTACGCCACTGCTTAATATATACGATAAATTTATGTATTGCAGCAACAAACAGCAATAACAATACAAGTTTTCTTACCTTGATTATGAAAATAAAATTGTGTACATCCTTAAGGATGAGGGGAGAGAATAGCCTTAAGTCTTAAGGGTTTGTAGATAATAAGGAATGCAGCAATTGAAGGGTGCCATGTTGTTACAAAACCATTAAACAAAATGGCGACCTGTCGCTTTGGGACTGATGAACGTCAAAGATAAACTTTATCTTCATCTTTTAAGATAAATTTTACAAATGTGAAGTTTTTTTCCTAAAATTTTCTCTTGTACTGCATGCATAAGAGCTGGAGTAAGTGTTTTCCTGAACATGAAAACGTTTTTGCAAACGGTGCAAAGTTTTGATCATGATCTTGAACCCTGATCATGGTACTAATATGTAATTAGGCAAATCAAGTTTAAAAACTTTTACCTTAAATTATTCAATACTTTCCATTCAAAAATACTCCCATAAAAAATGCACCATTTTGAAAAAAACTCAATTTTTGGGCCCTTTAGTTGTCATCATAGATGGCGCCATATGGCTATGGCAAATAACATAGACCCGCCATTTTAGTACGGGCTAAACTGAAATTGAAATTATTCCCCACAGATGGCGCTTTTAAAGAGGAGTACTGTCGAGTGTTCGTTAATTGAAACTAAAGGTCTGGGGACATCCAGTGTATTGAAGACTACCTGTTTATTAGAGTCTCTCTAATAGTATAGGGTGACCGCTAATTGGAGATTATCCAACAAATTCCCAGCACCAGTTATAGGTTACAGTGTATACTCTGTCTGCTTATTGGAAGCTATACCCATTTATTTGACTCCTGTCAATTGGAGAATAACTGTCTGATGCATTGTGGGATTGTGGCATTCTGGGTAATGCAAATGGAGGACAAGGAAACTAGAAAGCAGAATGTCAATATGTATGAATTTTTGGATTGCAAATGTAGATGATCTTGCTTTATGATCTAGAAGTAACTAATGGAAATCAGGCTCTCATTTTTCAATTTATTTAATTCCTTAAAGCATTTATTTTGAGGAATAAAACCAAAAAAAAAAAAAAAATGGGAGAGTCATCAGTTAATCTTCTACAATGTTTTTTTATAAATTGGATTATATATTCCAGGCACATTCCGTCATACATATATATATAGGTGTTGTCATAGCTCGCAGGTTTAACAAGAAAACTTGGACAAGAAAAATAATGGGAAGAATAAAACTTACACCTTGTTATTATTCTGTCTTTTATTTGTACTTTTGATAGAATTATAATACACGCACAGGTTATCATTATAAGCCTATGTGCAATTCCTTTTATATATTCCATAAAGAATGGGCAAAACGTGCACCAAGGTCTTTTGGGGCTAAAAGTCCCATTTTATTTGCAGATTCTATAGGATGCTAATGGCATTTCGTTGTCAACATTTTTTACTCGAAATTTACATGGAAAAAAAATTGCTTAAAAACGTGAGGATGCCAAGTGTATAATTTTCGCATTCAAAGTCAGTTCAAACAACGCCTTTAGAGTCAAATATGCATCGTATGGGTGGGCTAACTAACACTATGCAACAGACCGATGATGTCATAATGTTTTAAACAAGGACATTTGGCAATGTCAGTATAGTCAGCTTGAAGAATAGTTTCACTATAATTTCAATGTATGTGTGTGCATATGTAGGCCTATCATTAGACCACATTGTTTCTTTCAGAAAAATGTGACAATATAGTTGGGATACTAAAATATACTAATCAGTTCCCTGGTGATAACATCAGTATAGATCACTACTCTACAGTGATCTTTAAAGGGGAAGATTATCCAAAAACTCTTTTTACAAACGACAATTTCACATTCCTGATCTGTCTAGCAATTTAACAACAAAATAAAGGAGTAAATTATATCCTACTTACAATGGGGAGTAAATTATACTCAAAATGGAATTTGTTGTGGAACTGTAAACAGGGTGTCTGGCCAAATCCATTGAAAAATTTCCCTGACAATTCCAAGTTTTTCAGACAAATTTTCACAAATTTCCAGACCAACCAAAAGTTATTTAGAACTCATTTTTACAGATGAGTAAAAGTAAAGTAAAAATGCAATATTTGGCAAATACCCTGGGCCTCACAAACAAATCCATTTTTTTTTACCCAAAAATATCTTTCATGGCCTACAAGCAAAAATTTGAAGGCTTTTGTATATACACATTACTACAAAAAAGGACAGAAAATGGCGCTGCAGGCGACTTTTTTCCTCAAAAAAACTCAAAAATGGGCTAAAAAATTACCAACAGTGCCTAATTTTCCATTTTATTTAGATTTTCCAAACACAGATTAAATTTCCGTGATATTTTCAGACACTACTGATTTCTCTGACATTTCCAACTTATATATTGGTAAGTTTAATTCCAATATTATAATGTTACGTGGTACTATTATTCTAATGATTTTCATTTAAAAACATTTAGAATTGAAGTGAATTTCATCTTCAATTGCTTTCTTTGACAAAAACTAATCAATATTGTTTGTAAAATAAAACAAAAAATGGCGTCTATAGGACGAGGTTTCTAAGGTTATTGAATCCCTCTCATGTTTGTTATTGTTTTTCTGAACTAGTGATCAATGCACTAATTGCCCTTCTTGGTATTTATATGGGAAAAAAGAGCATTTCCCGTTTCTTGTAAAGGGCCAATATGCTTTTTCATTTTGAACAGCAATTATTTTTGGAAGTTTTAAGTAGATAGACATTTTAGGATAAGCTTTTTAAAAACACAAGAACCTCTTCCCAATTTACTTTCTTCTTCGATAATGATCGACATTCCCCGTTAATTGTTGGCCATTACCAAAATGGGCCAATCATGGCAAACTGGGGCCAGGTCCACCCCTGTGAACCAGACTAGACGACATACATGTACGAGTACATGGGTCTATAATACTCTTTGGAGACTTACAAGTACCAAAATTCAAATTGTTCTTTATAGCTACAGGGAGTCCTGCACAGTCTTTTAAAAATATAATTAGTTCTGAACCTTTCCACTTGTTGATGGTGTGAACAGATTAATTGCTTATTACCTCACATTTATTAACATGCACAACTTCATAACAAACGACTTTTTAATCTAATTCACACCGCGCATGCGCAAATTCAATATATTGAACCCCAGTCAGTGCCATCTATTTTTCACGGGCAAAATTAAATTAGATAGATCAGTGTCCCCTAGTGGCAGAACTAATGATAATGATGCAATTTAACATTTATTTTTGGCTATTAATTTGGGAATATTTTATAAATTAACACCCACTTTGCTCGTAGCCTTTTTATATTTTACGTGAATTGAAATAGGTGTAAATGCCAACAAAAAAAGAAATATCACATTGCCGCCAGATGGCAGTTTCTTATAAAGATTGGATCAAGCAACTTGTTTTAAACATTGTTAGATTTTTGGGAAAATGTGACTCACGTGTAAACTTTCTAAGAATTCATCTTGATTGGCCTATATAATGCATTGACCAGCAGACTGTTGCATTGTTGTAAATATTTTTGGACATTTTAAATCAGCTTGACAAGGGCATGAACTAAACTAGGAATCTCAAAACAATTTCAGAAAAATTTTTACTAATTTACAGAATGGATTTCAGCTGTTGGAAATGCACTTTAACTGGAAACCCAGCTGAAGTGCATCAGGATAACCACCCAAAATTCGCAAAAAAAAGTGTAAGTTTTGTGTGAAAAAGATACAATTTATGTTCACATTCTCTAATTTACAGCATTTTTGTATTACAGTTAAATAATATAGCCTACACTGTAACCACTGTTTAAAAAAAGAATGAACTGGGTTCATTTAATTAAATTTTCTGAAATTTATCGTCTGCCTTTTATTATTGATTGCTATGCCAATCATAAGAAAGGCCCGTGCAGTTCATAAATCCCTGCACACTTGCATTTGACCTTTCCTTTGTTTGTCCGCCATTTGCATTACCCATAATGCCACAGCCATCGTAAAGCATCAGTGAATTACGATGGAACTAACTAACCAAGTCCTAATCGTGGTTTGCTTAATCACTTGCATTTACATGAAAAATATTACCACGATCAATGCTCTAAGACTGAGACGGCATCTAGATCATGATCGAAATGTTCTTGAGAATGGGGTATAAGACAGATAAGACATAATGATAAGACAGATAAGACAGATGGGGTTGAACAGATATACTTTAAATATTTCATACAATGAAAAGTGTTACGAAGAATATGACCGAATGTTACTAATACATGGTGACTACAAATTTCTGTAAATAAAATTCCCTGAGTTTTCCAGGTTTTCCAGGGTCATTTTCACATTTTTCCAAGTTCAAAAACATTTAGTTTGGATGGTGCAACAATGAAAAAAAATGAAATGCACAAATTTCGAAGCTAATCATTTGCTTTCCATTGAAAAGCCAAGCTATCATTTTTGATTTATGCAGCAGCCAATTAAGCGAATCATTTTTTGTGCTGATTTTCAGGATAATGTTAAAAAAAAATACAAAATAAAAAAGATATTGAAAAATTCAAGGTTTCAATTCAAAATTTCCTGAGTTTTCCAAAGTGAATATAAAATTCCCTGAGATTTCCAGGTTTTCCAGGGTGAATATAAAATTCCCTGAGTTTTCCAGGGTGAATATAAAATTCCCTGAGTTTTCCAGGGTGAATATAAAATTCCCTGAGATTTCCAGGTTTTCCAGGTTAGTAGTCACCATGTAATACTTATTATTTTATATTTACATTATTATTTCCTAATCTTGATTTGCTTAAGGAGTATAAGAATGATGCTGAATAATTAATTTCTGGTTCACTCTTTGGTTGAACGGAGTAGGCCTATAATTAAATTTTTTAATTATTTCATATAATGAAAAGGGTTACAAAGAATAGTTATTATACCTATACATCGGTGTATGGTAACTGAGAAAACTAGTAAAACTGGAATTTCAGTTGTCGTTCCATAAAGACTAAAGAGGCGCCATATTGCCCTGCCATTTTCGGTCATAAAAGTCCATTTCTACATAAACACATGTCAACTTTTATGCACTTATTCTGAGAAGATGCTGATTGCACACGTTTGTCTACATAATTTACGCAGAAAATCTGCACAAAAAATCACAGTGCATAAACAAGGCGAACAGACTTTTCCAATGTCGGAAAATTTTTACTCAGATAAGCCTAACAACTTGTAGCAAAAACTAGACCAAGGCGAAAGCTGAGATTGTAATAAAAAATTAAATGGCTTATAATATTAAATAACTCAAACCACATTACAAATGACCCGCGGGGGTCATTCCCAGAAAAAAACCCTTGATGTGCCTCTCGTGGTCACCAGGTGGCAGGTAGCGTTTTAAAAGCACGAGTGTGGCAACACCTCTTCTATTTATTTTTTATATCTTTTCTGCCTAAATTAGACAATGGAAAGGGTACTTAGGGGTCCCAGCATAGGATAATTGAGATTGTCCATACTCCCCCCTACTGGTAATTGTTTATTTGGTAGCTAGGACCACCCTGATTATGGGTGACCCACAGGTGGCACTGCCCACTCAATACATTCTCAATAGATTCAATGGTCAGTCTGTAATTGAATTCAGGAAATACATTCAATAAATTGATTTCAACGTTGGAGGTACTAAGGGGGCGGCAACACCAAAGGCCCCCCAGAGTCTCTTTTGGTCCTTTAGTGGATGCACTGAATAGCAATAATGCATGGGAAAATTTTCATTAACTTACTGGACATTGAAATTAATGAAGGCCAATTTTAAGAAAAAAAAAATATATCCAGAAATTCTAGAATATGGAAATTAATTAGAATAAAGTACATTTAAAGGGAAAGTCCCACTTTGTAGCATGTAATATTTAAGTTGTACCCACTTAGGCCTACAGTATTAGATATAGGCCTATGAATGACTTAGTTTCCATATTTAAGAAATCACGATGTTTGGCGAATACATGTTAGTTGCCATTTTTCCATAATCTCAGCATCTATAAAAAGTTGGTGGCGCCCTCTAGGTCATGCGTGTCTGTGTGTTTCATGAGAGCTGATGTCTTTTATCCAGTAGAGGGCGCTACACACTGTTAGTAAAATGGTGCCTATTTGTGCTTTATATTTTCAACCAAATCGTTGTATTCAGGACATATTTATTTATTGATTGGTTGGCTCAAATCAATATTGTAATTTCCATGCCTTCCCTAATTTTTCCTGCTCTTTCTCTTACAACCAACTTCTTTTAAAGTGGGACTTTCCCTTTGAAATCCCCATCTTTATTCAGCATGTTAATACACTCGTACATGGAAATCACTGATCAATGGGGGGGGGGATGGGGGGGGGGGGAAAAACCAGGAAAATCAGCCTTATGTTAAATCACACCAAAAACGATTCCTCAATTTTAAATTTTAGTGTAGGCCTAAGTAAATAAGGAATGATTTAATACTAATTGAGCACGAGACTTACACGTGCATATTCTACAGAAACTTACTTAATTTTGCACGTGCAAGCCTCATGCCCAACACAATCCAAAGCTAAAGTACTGCTCCCATGATGCTTTGTGCATACTGGCCACCAAAGATGGCTGCCATTAAAATTGTCGAAAAGGTCCATTGGCATCTCCAGGGTTGCCACTACATTTGAAAAATCGTCTTGCCTGACTTTTGACCATTTTATTCTCATTTTTGCCTGACTTTTCATACGATTTTGCCTTACTTTGCCTGGCTAAAACCAAAGGTAAATAGCTTCATTATTTTGTTTTTAAAAAAAAAAGTCAAACTCACCCAAACTTGTAAAACAGCGCCGCAGGCGATTTTTTGTGCTCAAAATCACTCAAAAATGGGCTAAAAACAAGGATGGGTGGCAAAGGGAATAGATAATGTCATTTCACCAAAATTTTGGCTGACCTCAGCTTGACTTTTTCCTGACTTTTTTAAATTTTGACAAAGTAGCCTGACTTTTTCAGCTTTTTAGTTTTGCAGTTTTGCCTGACTTTGCAGGTCAGCAGTGGCAACCCTTCATCTCTAGACTAACTAAAACTACATTATTAATCTTTCAACAACAACAAAATTAAAAAAAAAATTGTTAAAAAGTACCAAAATTTGGATCCGAAATGCACGAGATGTCTCCTATATTAGCAAACCAGAGCGCAGCATGGAACACGGGTATCAACTTCAGGGTGAAACCGTTTTAGCTAAAGTGTTCAACTGCTACGCCCAAAATTAATTTTCCCATTTGACAGGCTTTTAGTTTAGAGAGAGAGAGAGAGAGAGAAAACTTTTTATCCAGGTTCAATTCCCATAATGCAATTGTAGTCCATGTATGTGGTGGTGTTATTAATAGTTGTGGTGAAACTCGCTATTATAAAATATTGCTTAGCTTACATTGCAACTCATCATGAGGTCTACTTAAATGAGTGTTGCCAGGCCTGTACTTTTTCATCTTTTCCCCTAAACTATTAAGGGGGTACTTTTGTCTTCTTGCATAAATTAAAAGCATTTGAAATGTTGTTTGAATAATATCCTCGGCTTAACTTGTTTTTGTGGCCAGGGATGAGCAACAAAGCTTTCAAGGAAAAAGGAGAAAAATCACTATGGAATGTCAACTTCTGGAATGTTTTGCAAGGGCAAAAAAGCAATACGAGTATATGGCCCCACTGATGAGGAAAATATGCTAATAGGAGACCTTGGCACCTGTTGAGTTATATGTGGTCAGCGCCATCACAAGAATTGTAATTGAAAATACAAGAAACTCCCCCAATGTTGTGGTGGCTTTTATATGCTATATACAACTGCATAATATACTATTTTGGGGTTTTTTAATTATAGGCCTACTTCAAAAGTGAGGAACACACACATGGATTCAATGCCTAACAAATACTGTCCATGCAAAATATGAACGCTAGCATTTATTTTGCAGAATTAACATTTTTGATTAAAACCTCGTATACATTTTAACCCATGAAAGTTTAAAGGAAAAGTCCCACTTTGAAAGTAGGTGATTCTTGGAGGTAGAGAATGCAAAATTATAAAACTCATGGAAATTCCAATTTGATTTAAGCTCACCAATCATTAAATAAAATGTACTGAATATATGTATTTGGTTAAAAATGTAAAACCCAAGTCGGCACCATTTTACTGACTGTGTGCAGCACCCTCTACTGGATAAAAGGCATCAGCTCTCATAGAACACGTAGACAAGCACGTCCTAGAGGGCGTGTCTATATTTAAATCTTTGGAAAAATGGTGTCTAACACTATTTGGCAAAAGTCATGATTTCTGCAATATGAAAACTCTGTTGCACTTATTATTGTCACAGCCATTCATATCTGGTAAGTGTGACCAAATTAAATATCACTTGTTACAACGAGGGACTTTCCCTTTTATTGTATAAAACTTGACGATGAATGGAAATATTTCTGAAAAACAAAAATGCAAAAGATTTCATTTTTAAATTAGTATCACTTAAAATTACTTTAACTTAGTAGCCTAAATTAAATATCACTTGTTACAACGAGGGACTTTCCCTTTTATTGTATAAAGTTTGGACGATGAATGGAAATATTTCTGAAAAACAAAAATGCAAAAGATTTCATTTTTAAATTAGTATAGGCCTAAACGTTTCTTTTCACATCATTTAACGAGTTCACTTCTACGATTAAGGCCCCAAAGTGTTTACAAATGCTGGATCCAACATACTGGAAAACGTTGGTCAATGCATTGCATGTTGGCAAATGATGCAGTAACTAACAAATGTTTGTTACTGTGGTTAACATAGTATACATGCATGCAAATTTTATTTACATTTTTGGGGTATTTTGGGACCTCACGTTTTTCAGCTAAAGGAATCCAACATTGAATGATTTCAATGATGAACGATTTAAGGATTCAGTTATTCCTGACATCAGGCAATATGGTGCTTCCCATGTTTTACATTAAAATTGTTATTTCTCATTAAGGGAGCTGTCCATACTTTTAACAGCATGGGCCTATGGGGATTTCAATGTTAAATTCGTTTTCTTCAAACTGAT
>JAQIXP010005892.1:0-10030 GCA_034700285.1 Proteroiulus fuscus
AAGATTATGTAATGCTGGAACAGGGGATTGTGGGGGGGGGGGGAGGTAGTATCCTAATTAAATAAAGTGTGTTATGTTAATATGAAAGAGTTAAGGACAAGATAAGCACATGCTACAGGTGATTTCTGTCTTCAAACTGAAATAGGGAAGAAAGCTTCAATTACGGCATTAAAAGGCAAAGTCAAGGAATCTGATATTAGATACTAGGAACTTAGTATTCAGGCGTAACGGCCTACATTTCAAAAGCACAATAAAAAAAAAACTGAATATCTATCTCGAGTTTACTAAAAATTAAAAAAAATTAAAAAATAGCCATTAAATAAATATTGAGTATACTGTAGTTGTATAGAATGAGAGAAACAATAAAGAATGCAATATGTAGTTTTGATTATTTCATCAAAAATAGATTGACTCGAATACTATTTTGTCAGACGAGCATGCAATAATTATGCCTAGATTATTCTCCGTTATTCTTAATATCCTCATTATTTTTTTTTAATTTATTTTGGAATGAAATACTGTGGGAAAATTGTCCCAGCATAAGCAAAAAAAAAATATATTTAAAGCAAATCAATATAAATAAGGAATACGTAAAAAAAAATGCTCTACAATTGATAATACAGATACTTTGCATTGCATTTGATAGGCCTACATGATCAAAAAATAGTATTTAAATAGATATAATGTGGAAGCTAGTAGTACACTAATCTAAAGCAGGAAAATGGCTAAGATCGATGCACTAAAAATGGAAGCGAGAAACTTGTTAAATGTCGAGAGAAAATGCCTAAGTTGTCTTTACAAAAATAACCCAAAATTTTTTTTTCTTGAAATCTAGATGATTTGGTCCAAAAATCGGGATTTCTAAAACCAAGATTCTATAAAATTTTGATTTTTGGCCTAACATTTGGCATAATATTGCCAAAATCATGATTTCAAAAGCCACAATTTTGGTTTTGGGTTTCAAAATTCACAATTTCTGGGCCAAAAACATTCTCCTTCAATTAACTAGATTATTTTTTGCAAATGTTTATTGAAAATGAAGTATTTTCAATAAAAAAAAAACTAGAAAGCAATTTCATCAGTTTGCATTTTAAAATTAAGAAGACTTGCAGGAATTATAGGCTAGCATAAAAAAAAAAGAAAATAAGATGTTTTATCAGCCTACGGATGAACGAGCCTATAGCAGATTAGTTAAAACTGGAAGCTAAAATCTAATAGAAAATGCTTTCTTTTATTGAAAATTGATATTTTCAGTAATAAAAACAACCTTGTTAAAGGCAATTTTCAGAGTATTCATTACTCAACTAGTAGTGGCTTAGTACCGCAGGAAGGACAGGCCAGAAAGGCATTAAGCGTAAGAAAGTTATGGAAGGAACTAGCTGGCAAATGCAACCGGGTTAACTGACGATCAGTAAGTTTTCGGGAGAAAAAAATTAGACAAAATAATCGAGAAACGGAATATAATATGAAAGTATGATGCATGTTTTGGAAGAAATAAGGTGGAGATGCAAATAGGTTGTGACTTTTGGTCATGCATGCTCAACTTGGGGCTCGGGGGACAAAACAATCAATCTTGAAACAGATCTTCTGTCTTCCTCTGACAAATTACTGTGACACTGGTTACAAGCGTAAAAATAATCATCTAAAAACTAAAAAAGATGCATTAATTTTCAGTATATTCCCCAACTCCCTCCTAATCCCGTCATCATTTCTTCCCATCACAACAATTCCTACTCTCATTTGCAGCATGCATTCAATATAATTAGTTTAATTTAAGACTTCAATTCGCCACTAAATGGCATTACTCGTTAATGAGTTAGTTGTCTACTTTTTATATCAAAAAGATAAATTTTATTTGAACTTTTTAAATAAGAAAGAAAACACAATCCAGAAAGTATTCGGATTAAGAATGAACTCTTACAGACAAATAAGCTAAATTTAATTTCTTGAAATATTTATTATTTGGTCAAAAAATAGTGACTTTAATTTCGAAGAAATTTCCGAAAAATTAAGAGTTTTCGTATCGCAAACTGGATTTTGGTCGAAAAGTCATGATTCGGAATCTCGATTTTGACAAAATGGACTTCAAAAATCATGATTTTATAAGATAATGATCTCCAGTCTAAAAGTCATGATTTCAAAATCACAATTGTGGCAAAATCGTGATTTCTAAAGTCATGATTCCAGGAAAATTTCCATTTCGGTTCCAATTGATCCAGTCATGATTTTGGGCCAGGTAATTGAGATTTCTTTTCTTTGAATAATTTAGCTTATTTTGCATAAGAGAACTTTCTCCTATTTTGAAGGTCGGTAATAAAATTTGACAAAAATGTATTATTTTACGTTATGTAACGACTACTTCGTTTCACAATGTTACCTACATTAAAATTTAAATCGATGGCTTAATAAGTGGTGAATGAGCCCCGTTATCAAATAAGATATTAGCTACTTCTGAATTAGGCCATCGATTTGCACTTTTGCCATTTTTAATTAGTCGCTTACATATAACAAATTGGTTAACTTCGCCATCGTGAATACCTCTCTGGAGTGTGTTTCAATACTAATACTTTCACTAAAAATAAGTTCACTGTTATTGTTTGGCATAAAAAGAAATGAGACTGAAAAAAATCGCCAATTAACAAAAACTATGGGAAAAAACTGTAAGGAGAAAGATAGAAGCACCCACTGAAAGAAAATGAAAATAAAAAAGTTTTATATTGTTCCCATGACAATTTTTTGAATGAGAGCTTATAAAAAAAAGTCAAAGAAAAACTTGTAAATTTAAGAAGAAATAATTGTGATTGATGCACCCCTTGTTAGCCTAAGAAACAGCATTTCAGTTTTCCCAACCGCATTGAAAGGGATCCGAAAAAGGGCATAACAAAAATACTTTTGTACAAAAAAAAAATAGCGAAGCAGTTCAAGCATTCAGGCTCAATGTCACACATACGTGAAAATGGCAACGTTTACCATTTCCAGATAAAATAATCCAAAATTCATGACTAGGATCAGGGGGCACAGAAGATGACCATAAAAAAAGGTACCAGGTAAGCAGAAAAAAAGTTCTACCCTGTCGAAAGTGCATGGCGATGGATTATTACTTGGTTGGGTGTGAACCAACGAAACGAAAGAATAAACTCCACCAATGTCAAGTCTGAACATGAAGAGGCAGGTGCAAAATACACTACCTAATATGCTCGGAAAAAAGAGCGTTGAAATGCAGGCTATTCGTCCTCATAGACCACCTTGTGAAGAGGCGGCGGCCGCTTTGAACACATGAGATGCACAAGCTTGCCGACGACGTAGATCACTTCTAAGACCTATAAGAAGATTGGAGAAAATGTTAACTACACAGAAAATATTGGACACTTATTTCCAAAAATATAGGAATATTATATAAGGTTCTTCAAAAATATTAACTAATATAAGAATCTTTTCCAAAAATGTTAGAATATTATAGAAATATAATTTCCAAAATATTTTGAATATTATGAAAATTGATGCAATATTACAGCGTATAAGAATTTCATAGGATAATTTAAAGAACATTTTTTCTCGAAATATTGGTAATATAGGACTAATTTCCACAAAATATACGAATATTTATTGAAAATTTAATAAGTATAGGACTTCTATAGGCATTATTTTCAAAAATATAAGAATATTATAGGAACTTCTTTTTCACAAAAATATTGAGGATTGCAGAAATTTTTGCAGTATTATAAGAATTTTTTAAAGATAATTTATAGGACAATTTTTACCGTAATATTGGCAATATAGGACATTTTTCAAAAAATATAGGAATATTAATTGAATATTTAAAAGAAACCAGTACTATCGATATTACTTTCAAAAATATAAGAATATTATAGGAACTTCTTTTTCACAAAAATATCCGAGTATTGCATACATTTTTACAGTATTATAAGAATTTTAAAGAATTTATAGGACAGTCATTCCCACAATATTGGCAATATAGGACATTTTTCTAAAAATACAGGAATATTAATTGAAAATTCAAAAAATATAGCACTTCTATAAGCATTATTTTTCCAAAATATAAAAATATAGTAATTTCCTTTTCTCAAAGATATTAAAAGTATTACAGAAGATTTTGCAGTATTATAAGAATTTTGTAAGATATTTTATAGGACATTTTCTCTCCGAAATATGAGCGCATAGGCAATATAACGCATTTTGAATATTATATGAAACTTTTTTAAAAAAAACCATAACAATATTATAGAAATTGTTAAAGAAATATGAGAAATCTGTAGAAGATTTGTATAAGACATTTTCCCCCTAAAACTTATAGGCAATATAAAATATTTTTCCCCAAAATTTAGATTTATTATAGAAAATTTTATCAAAATACCACCTCAAAAATACAAGAAAATTTGGTAAAATATTGCGCAAACCTTGGACGATAAAAAATAAGAAGAAATATAGGACATCTTCAACCCCTGTAACTACCTTACAGTATATTAAAATGAAAATCAGAATGCAAGATCAGAAAACTGTAGATCCAAATTACTCACCTTATCTAACATTTCTTTACTATGTGCAGCAGATACGCAAAAACGTATCCGTGACTGGTGAATCGGAACAGCCGGAAAGCTGACCCCCACCGTAGCAATGCCGCTAGCAACCAACATTTTCGTAAAGACACTGGACAAAAAGAGCAAGTAGTGTTAGTGATTAAAAATCAAAGGAAGAAGATCGCTCGAAGTAGATAGCGGGCCAGGCCCTTTCAGAGCAAAATTTTGAGATGCTGCTGCTACCGCTGCCATAAGTTAAAAGGTAAGTTTCACTCTGAAACAAGTCAATTTTTAAAATTAAGGCTAAAAAAATTACAAAAATGGTGGACTTACTAGACTTTTCCTGGAACGAATCCTAGGAGAGGCACAATGGGCGAATTTGAATTCCCGTAGACTATGAAGCCCATTTCGCGTAGCCTGTGCCGAAAATATCGGGTGTTGCGTGCTAGGCACTTTAATCGTCTTTGACCTACACAGACGTAAATGTCCAAAAAAAAAGAACCTTGCAGATGATTAAAACTAATATATCGAGCCGTGCACAATGATATCGAGAAACTAGCCTTCATTGGTCCCATCTTCGCCCATGATGATTCTCATGGACACGAGGATTTGCTGCACGATGGGGGCAGACATACTAGACGCGTAGCAAGTGCTGTGCGACTGCGTCCGCAAATAATTTATCAATTTCTGAAATTAAATAAAATTGTGCTTGGAGAAATGACATTACAATAACAATCAAGCTATTTTTTCCCCCAATAAAAAAATTGTATATACAATTAATCAGAAATCCTTATTTTCCAATTAAAAAAAAAGATTCATCAAATTTGATGATGAAAACTACACTTCGATGGCTTAATTGAGAAGTAGCAAATGAGCCAAAAGTTGCTTTCGAGGTAAAAGCATTTTTATGGAAAAAAGGTATCAAAAAGGGTAAAATTTGGTGAAAAGATTAAAGAAAATATACATTTTATAAGGAATGTGCTAATTTTTGTTAAATAATTAAATTAGTAAATTAATTAAGTAATTTGAGAAATAATAGGCTTGAAAATGTGCATTCGATAGTTTGACTATGATTAAGTTTGCAGGAAAATGAAATAAATAGTATCAAGTAGCGAATGTGCACATCCATTACTTTACCTATCGACTAAAGTGAAAGCAAAAAAAGTAGCGAATTTGGCAAATTCGCTACTTGTATTGTTATAAAAATCCATGTCACGAGCAATTTATAAAAAGTAAACTAACGACTGGTACCATTCACTACTTGTCACTTTTAGGGATGATGCATTGTTGTATAATCGCTATACTTCACTTTTGCAACTTTAACAATTCTTGGTTAAAGTAATTTCTGTAACTTTAGTTTAATTAGGGACACTTCCAGGATCACAATGGTTCACTTATCTTGTTTTTGACAAATTGGCTCATTCGCTACTTGTGAATCGAGCCATCGACTTGCTCTAAATTGCTTTCAGGTGTTAAATAAAAGCAAAACCAACAAGCTCTAACCATTGGTCCTGCAATGTATCCGCCTACAGCACCAAAGCTTTTGGTAAATGTTCCCATCAACAGGTCCACATCTCGTGGACTGCAATCATAATAGTCGACAACGCCTCGCCCCGAGTTCCCCACTGCGCCGATACTATGAGCTTCGTCGAGATACAGATAGGCTTTGTATTTCTTCTTTAGGCGTATTACTTCTGGCAAGTTCACAATGGTGCCTTCCATGCTGCGAATGGAACATAAATCTCTGTTAATAAGATAAATGCTATTGTGGATCAATAAATTAAGGCGCATCTACTGACCTGTATACGCCTTCCACGATAACTAAAATCTTTTTCCAAGGACGGTTTGTCCTTGCTTGGCCATGTATCACTGCATCCTTCAAGATTTGCTCCAAATCTTTCATGTCTAAGGAACACAAGATTTGCATGGATTACATCTCAATTTATGGAGAATTTCTACTCACGCATTCCTTTTACAGAAAATGTATAAAAACTCTAAATAACAATAAACTGACAGTTATTGGTCATTAAGAATGGGTTCAACTAGTGCATAACATCTTTTTTACAATTTAACTTTTCTGCACTGGCGGCTCCAGCGGGGGTACAGCTGTACCCCTGTTCAATCAATTAGGGGGCGCCACATCGTGAAATTGGGTGGGTTGCGGGGATGACTTGGGCAGGGGTAGGGGAAACCCGTGCTAGTCAGGGGCGTAAACTTTAAGGAGGCGCAGAAATCGCTTTTTGGATCTTTTGCCAATGTTATCCACATATATATATATAGTGTCCCAACAAAAAAATTCTGCAGAATGTCGAATTTCTGTAATTGATTTGCAGTTTTAAATTGAAGAAAAACTGTAATAGAAGTCAGTTTTTGAACGTTTATGAAACAAAATCCTACTTTTTTCAGATTTATCATGTATAGAAAATGTATGCATGCATGCTTTAATTCTTCTAAACATGCCGTTTTTCTGCATTTCTTCTGCAGTTTTCTGTATTGTTTTAACAAGTTTGCTGCCTTTTAGTGAAGCAGAATAGTTGTAGAAAAAAAAAACATTTTCTAAACAAATTATGTAGCTTTTTGTTACATAAATGTGCAGAAATGCAGGATTCAGTTAGTTTTTTTTCTTCAAATTAAGCCTAAAAGGTTATATACCTGCAAAAAAATTTGAATCTTCCGAAGACGATATTAGCTGGGATCAGAGCATCACGTAGACGGGCCCGTGCCGCCTCATCCCCCCCAATCCACAAATCTTTTGGACTAATACCACATTGATAAAATGGCAAAATAGGCACTTTTGGTGATTCTTAAACCCACTTTTGAGTTATTTTCAGCAAAAAAAATCGCCTGCGGTGCCATTTTGTATCAATGTTAACAATTACGTATACAAAACCTTCAAATTTTTGCCTGCGGCCTAAAATTTTGAAAAAAATCTTGGTTCGGGTTCCCTCCTCCCTACCCCCTCCCCGGAAATCAACTTCTGTGTGCAGCTCTGGCTGGGATCATAGGGCACCCGCTGGCCCGCAGTACCCCGTTCAAAAAACCTAGATCTGCCAGTGCTACCCTACCTTTTCCAATGTAACACACATTAAAAATAATGTAAAACCACGAGTGTTTGTTACATTACGTTTAACTTTTTTTGTTAAGCATTAAAATGCATGACAATTTTGCAAATATCGAAAATTTGGCAGAACAAATTCATTTGAAAATCTGCTGCTATAATTCTGAAAATTACTTCAATTATTTAGGTACATGTATTTAATTTTTTGCTAAAAAAAGTCCCCAAGGTTAAGAAGTGGTAAAATACTACACATTGATTTTTTTTACAACAGTTATGAAATATTGTGCCACACTACAGTACAGAAGAGCAGTTATTTATACTGAAAATGGCCATAAAATGTGAAAAAAAATGTAATTATAAACATCGCTCTTCTGTAGTGCTGTGCGCGAGCGCCATTTCAGAAACAAAGGCCGCATCATGTTAAACTTTCGCTCATTTTTATAGAAATTTGAGGAAATTGGATGTGTGAAGCTTTTCCCATATTTTAAAAGTGGATTCAGCATAAATAAGAGCAAAACTGAACAAGCAAAAACGAATAAAACTCACCATTGTGCTTAAAAACGCGGATAACAGCTCCGGATAGCCGAGATCCCAGAATGAGAGAGGAATGATTCATTACGTCGCTGACAATAAGGCATCCCTTTCCGACAAGCGTTGGAAGATTGAGCGAATTAGTTGCAAAACCCATTCCAAATGTAATGGCATCTTCCGCTCCTAGAAAATTTGCTACGAGCCTTTCTAATTCGTTGTGAATATCAAAATTGCCTACATAAAATCAAAATAAAATTAACATCAATTTCCATAACAAGACATTAAATTATAAATCTGGTAAATGCAAGGTAGCAAACAAAGCTTAGAAATAATCCAAAGTCAAGAATATTTAACTATATCATGATTACTTCATTTCTAAAATTTGTTGGGTGGTCAGATCTGTTGAAAAGTTAAAAGTCATATACAAAAATGGTTTCCCAGTAATTTACTCATAGTCAGGGATTTCTGTCAACATTTGTTTAGCAATGTACAATGCAGGAAATAGAATTATTTTCCATTCAGGATTATTTTTTGCTGGTGACCTCCCGACTGCCAGAAATCAATAACAAGTTATCACCAAACAAAGGTACATGCCAAAGTCCAAAAACTGTTGTAAAACAATGGAAAGTTTACATAAAGAAAATCAGCAAATATTTTATATTGCTGCTAATATTTTAAAATCGGGTCAGAGCTGTATCAAATTGTAACATAATTATAATCTTATAATTCTGTATTCACTTCCTGGCTAATTTCCTTCAAAACCAATTTTTCCAGACATAATAAAACCTTTCAAAAATAACTAAACAAATCGTACAGCAGCATGATGCTTTTTGATGGGATCAGTCAGGCTGTTTTAGGTGGAAATGAATCAGACTTACCGAGCTCGTGGCGACTACTGCACACGCCAACACCGTACTGGATGGCCGCTAATTCGGCAGCATTTGCACAGGGTCCCGTGTTCTCGGCAAATCCTAAGTAATTGTAAGAGGCCATGTTAATGGCTTTAAACTTCCTACCAGTTAGCCTAAGAAAAACCACAAAACTGTAATTAGAACACATCAAATGGAGCAACAAATTATAATAATGGATGTATTTGCTTTCAGAAAAAGATTTAATAAAAGATAAACCTACTACAGATATAGTAATGAAAGTAATTTTTAATCATTGATTTTCTAATAATAATTTATGCAATATTGCTATACCCTCTCTGTCCACTATCAGATTACAGTACACCCTTCAAATAACAGATTCGTTCGCTTATGATTTAGCTCCCATGCACTTTTAATTCTCATTTATAATATCGATGACTTAATTCACAAGTAGCGAATGAGCCAAAA
This sequence comes from Proteroiulus fuscus, assembly GCA_034700285.1. Lineage (NCBI taxonomy): Eukaryota > Metazoa > Arthropoda > Diplopoda > Julida > Blaniulidae > Proteroiulus > Proteroiulus fuscus. The sequence continues at coordinate 9,465 of JAQIXP010005892.1, forward strand.
ATTGCTTTCAAGATGACAGCGTTTTTATGGGGGGAAAAAAGGTATAATTTGAAAATACCCAGCGTGAATTGCGTGAACCCAGGGTGAAATTTGGTGAACCGATAAAACAATATATCGATGGTTTAATTCAGAAGTGGTGAATATGCCAATTTGTCAAAAATGATATAATTATACCATTGTGATCCTGGAAGTGTCCCCAATGAACCTAAAGTTACAGAAATTAACTTAACCAATAATCATTAAAGTTACAGAAGTGAAAAGTGGCGAATAAGCCCCAACCTGTCATTTCTAAGAGTTAGAAGTGGTGAATAGTACAATTCGCCAGTTTACATTTTAAAAATTTCTCAATACCTGGAATTTTATTAAAAAGGAAGTGGCGAATTTGACAATTTTCGTTCCTTTATTTCTTTTTTTTTGCATTCTATTTTATTCAATAGGAAAACTCATGGATGTGCAAATTGGCGACTTCACACTTAATTTATTTCTCTTTTCTGCAAAATAAGTTTAAGTCAAAAGGGCGAATTTGCATTTTTAAGCCTTTTCTTTCACAAATTACTTAATTAATT
>JAQIXP010005893.1:0-10030 GCA_034700285.1 Proteroiulus fuscus
TTCTCTGAACATGTTTTCAAGAATCCACTTTCACATAAATGTCGTTTTTAAAAATATTTTTGCGGAATTACCATTTTTGAAAATCCGTTTTCGAAAATCCCTTCTACCAAAGTAGGCCTATCCTCCAATATAGTATATGGGTCATAACAATCACAATTTGAATAATAGCCCCGCCACTTATATTTGATATTAATATCTTTCATTCAATTTCAGTTTTAAGTTCGCAGCAGCTGCAAGCAATCCCAGCCTGTGGTCAACCAGGAACCATTGCAAATGGTTCCAACACACCTAATCTTAATAAAAATGAAACCAGATATGTTTGTAATTCCGGATATTTACTTTTTGGCGACAACCGACGAAATTGCTCCACAAGTGGATCATGGGTCCCATCGTCAATGCCAAAATGTGGTAATTTCCAAATTTTCAAAACATGCTAGCATTTATATATATCTGCCACTGAAAATTCGAGCTCAATGGGGTCTTGGCATTTGTCTAAAGATTATTTTCCCATGCAAATGTATTATTTTATTCTACTACTGGCTGCAGAAATTTAAGATTTAAAATGATTTATGCATTAGGCTTTTCATTAATAATGCAATATCTACACCCATATATGGCTATTTCAAAATAATAGAGAATTCTAGTAGCAAATTTTTAAAACGCTTTATTCCAGTGCAAAGGATCACTGCAGCAACTGCTCCATATTGCCATTCAAGTATGCGATTAAACTGCAATAAAATAATGCAGTCTTAATACAGGATTCCGAAAGTTTAAGAAACAAATGGTAATAAAATTGCAAAAAAAAATATGGATGCAGTGCAATGTAGTTTTACTAAAATACTTTCAAACAACTTTTCGAATCAAAAAATCAGACTACATTAAATATTTTATTGCAGTTTCCCTGGATGCATATTCTGAATGAGTATATGCTAGGATTTTATAATACGGAGAATCATAAATGTTTTCAAAGTACAACATTATATTATCTATTTCAGTTCGTAACGTGGCTTACCAAAAACAAGTGACACAATTAAACACGAGACTACCTGCCCTTAACGCTATGCTGGACGGCAACACTAGCTCGTGCATCGGTCAAGTCAACGCAACACTTTTTAACTTCACAGTTGATTTTGGTCAAATTTATACCATAACAAATATTTCCATTACTCTTTCAAAAGGTAAGTTTGGCTTAGCCAGATCTACTGGATCTGGATACAAGTGCTACAGGTGCATTCACTTCACGAAGCTTTTGTTTTCAAATTGGGGCTCAAGGCATGTGTATATTCTAACAAATTAAAATATAACTGTTACATGCATGGAGCCCCATTTTAGAGCAAAAATTAGATCAAATATTTTGTGAAGGGAGTGCATCTAACGTGTGCAATATCACATTATCTCTTTATGTCATTTAGGAAATAAAGCATCAATAAGTATAAGATTTTCAAATGATACAAGATATCCTACTACTAGACATTCCATGTGTGATTTAAACGTTCCTGTGGCGACATCGCCACTACTGTGCATTAAAAATGAGTCCGTAACCACGAGGTACATTTTCATCGAGCCCATAACTGTGAACTCTAATGATTTTAACATGTGTGAGGTTCAAGTGATCAACCTGTTAGGTAAGACTGAAATCTGCATGCTTACTTTAGCTTGAAAGAAAAGTTTGAGCTTCTGAAAAAAAGAAATTTTTTTTAGTTTTTTATGAGCTAATCTTCGAGTTGGTATCTCCCAAAAAAATTGGTAGTTTTTTTGTAAACAATTTTTATATTTATTGGTGAGAGTTACTGTATTTTTGTTGTAAATCGTTACAAACTGGGTGTAAATATTTTTTCCAAAATGGGGTTTCACAAATTGTGAAAGGTTTTATTTTTTAATTATTCTGGAATATTTGTTACAGAGCCAATATCCTGCAACAAACCGGATATTCCATTAAACGGAAACATTGTTCAGTTCCCATCTCAAGGCGTTACGAAATATAAATGCAATTTCGGATACAGCCTGAACGGTCCATCGGACGTTTACTGCACCAACGGACAGTGGAGTACTGCAGCTCCAATATGTAAGCATACCTAACGTCCACTTTCTAACTTTAATAGGAAGATCACCCTAAATAAAACTTTAGTACCGAAAATATATTGACAAAAAATGTATTCCCCAAAATTTTAATTCATAGCCACATCCGGTTTAGTTATTTAAAAATGTCAAAGTAAATGCGCAGGTGTACAACTTTTGGTTCACCCAAGCAGCTCCCTGACTGACATGATATGGCAGCGCCTTGTCTTCCCAGCATGCACCCACTCTCCTCGTTGAGGCGAGCGATGCATGCTGGGAAAGCAAGGCACAGCCTTATGACATCAGATCTGCCAGGGTGTCGGATGAAACAAAAGTAATTTACTGAAAATTTGTTTCAATTTTAAATTAAATAAATATACTGAACATGATTCTGACATTTTGAGGATCACATTTTCTCTCCTATTACATTATTAGATAAAAAGTTATTTTAAAATTATAATTCCCTTTAAATAATGAACCTGATCGCTGGTTTATTTACTATGAGTTTCTGATGCCAGGAAAAATTGGCAATATATTACTTTGGCGATCAGTCGTTACATCTCATAATTAATTTGACAGAGATAAATATGTAGATTGGTCCATGTATTTGTGTTAGTGATTACCAAAACAGCATTGAAATATACTTTAAAATAATTCCAGGCTCGCCTGTTCCCACGACAAGCCGAACTACCCCAAGGACTACAATGAAGCCAACGCCACCGACAACTACAGCATACAAACCGCGTAAGCTGACAAATTAATATTTCTTTTAATTTTTGTCTATATTTGATAGTGTTTTAACTTAAAAGAATTCTATTTGCTCATTAGCTACCTCAGATTCTTCACGCACGACAACAGACAATGACAAGGATAGTGGTGCAGCGGTTATTGGAATTATGGGTAAATTATATATCTTTTCTGTTACACATTTCCTAGATTTTTGTCAAATTGCTTGATTTTTCTAATTCATATGCAGTCCATTTAAATTGTCAAATAATAAAAAAAAAAAAAAAATTTTTTTTAAATTTCTATCCTAAAAAATTCTAAGACTACTTGGCAGTTTAATTACTTTTAATAGCCAAAAATTTTGCATTTTACAATGTGGTTGGTCTGTTATGCAGGAATTGCTATTGGGGCAACGGCGGCATCAGTGGCTATTGTGGTGGTCATCCTAATTGTCGTTTGCATAATGAGAAAGTAAGGAAAATATTGTTTTTTTTGTATTTACCCCGTTTAAATTTTTTTATAAATCCAAATTGAGCCAAATAATGGAAACCCTTAAAAAAGGCATGAGCCCAAGCAATAGTTGAGCAGCATGTCTGGGTCTCTTGGGTAGAGCTAAGAGCTGTGAAAACCATTTAGGAGAACTTTAAAAACTGAGTGTGAGCAATATGTTTCATTCATTGTTAATTATTTCTACAGATATTACAAGAAAAAGGCGAGAATGCCATCCTGTCACGCTGGAGGACACGGTCCCACCTGCAGCAGTCAGTGCAGTGCCCATTACAACAACTACAATCAGTCGCCAGACGGAAGCCAACACTATGGTGAAGCATCCGTCCATTTATATGATACAATTAAACAGCACGATCTTAGATTCCCTTTGCAAAGACCATCTCATAATTATGATTTACCAGAAACGGTTATCAACCAAGGGTACGACCATAGGCCGCCTCTGCCCATGCCCCGACCATCCCAACCTGGACAGCAACCAGGCCCGTCCAGCCCGCCCGAGTACGAACCCCTGATGCAAGTGAGGAGGAGCTCGCCGGCCTACGACGAGGTTCCGGGGGAAAACATGCTCCGTTTGACGAACAACGCTCCGGACATTACCAGAAATGCAAGGACGGACTCCTTGTACATCTCCGGATTACCCAGAACTACCTTATAGTTGAAAAATCCGAAAGATCGGTTACAATTTAGTGCAAATGAAAGCTGCAATTACTTTGCAACTTTGGTCAAGAGAAAGAGTTAATCATTGGCCTTGCAGAAAATGATGATCTTTTACTTAAGACCAATCTTAAGGCTCATCAAGTTCGGACAAACGGAATCTGAAGAAAAACCGTTCGCCGTTCCGGCACAAGAATCAGTAGGACGTAAAGGAAAAACGGGACGAATCCTTACTTACTTATACTCTACTACTTAGGACATTGTCCAGCTCTCATGGGAGGTCTGTAAAAGGTTATAGTCCAGAGTAGGCCTGAGTGATATGACAAATTGTATTCCTTGGGAACTTTTTGGCACACTAGTAGAGTTTGAGCAATTTTTTTTAAAATGTTTTAAATGAAACTTTTATAGCAGTAGTGATTTGGACAGGAGGCCATTTTGATTTGTTGACATGCATGATCTGTTGACTACATTTCTGTACTTGCCAGGGATCAAATATGTTCCCCACTTCCTATAATTTTTTTGATTATTATTTAATATAGTATTTCTATAAATGTTGTAAGATTTTAAGGCATCCCAAAATAAAAGTTGGTATCAATTTCACTTAATTGCTGCTTTTAAAACTATGAACATTTGGGGGTTAAAAATCATTTGAATAAAGGTAGTTTGCTAATTAAGTCATTACAATCCATTAATTTGAAAATTTGTTTTCTTAATTCTGAATGGGTTATTATTAAATACAAAATAGGGTATATTATACCGCAAAAAAATTATATCAAAATCAAATTATTTGGAAAAAAAAAGTGATCCTGTCAAATTCTTATAAATATGGCCAAATTTTCTATAATATTTCTACTCTACAATAGTCTGGCATGTTTGCTAAAAATACAACTTTTGCATTAAAGTTGTATCTCCCATTGACAAAATGGTTTTTCAATGAGCCAGACTAATTTTTACTTTGTTCATTTTCGACCTAGCGATCAGGAAGGAAACTAAAGGTTGAGTGAGCATATTCCATTGACACTTGCTCAATTTTGCACGAGTAACATCGGGTGAAAAGATCAGAAGGCGATGGACTTGAACTCCTTTTAAACGGAGGGCTCAAAAATGAGCCAATGAGGAAGAATTTCCTCCTAGTCTGCTACTCAACAGGACACGTACCAAACCGGATGGTGCCTGGTAGTAATTCCAGGCAAGCACAACTTATAGTTTGCTTCCTGACCGCTAGGTGGAAAATGAACAATGTTATGGTCTGACTATACCTCATAGTTTTACGTACCGGTACTCAAGTTATATTTACAAAGTATTTCAATGGCATGTTCAAATAAATTAGCACTTGTGCTATTGTACTTGTATCTACATCATAAAATAACCAAATAAAAAAATAACAGTTGCTATTCGGTAAGGCTAAAAAAACCAAAACAAAATGGCTTCCTGTGACAAATGGAATTCAATTTGAATTGCTGCAATGCATTTCTCTCATTTTATAATATTTTGTAAACATGTTTTTTTGTATTAATGCACCGGACGGATTGATTTTTTGTTAATAGAGCCAAAATGCATGTAAAAAATGTCCCATTTTACCCTGCAAAAGTCGCCGTCAGAGGTGTGCTTCAGTCAATTTTTGTTTAAAATTTCACTAGACATTTTAACAAAATAAGTTTTTATATACATAAGCAAATTTGTAAAGTACAGGACTTAAGCTGACTTAACCTGTTAGGACCTGAGTAGTTTTTAGTACACTTTTTGAAATGCCAAAAACCAATCTAGTTAATTTTTTTTTTATAATACTTATCTGTACCTAATACATGTTTTTGAATATAAAATATTTTGTGATACCCAAATACGCTGCAAAGTAGGCCTACATTTATTGTACAGCGATCTATCATTCACTGAAATTAGGCTATTAGGAAGTCTATTTGCACATATTTTTCACTTTTTTTCTCTATTGTGATTAATTGGGGAGAATAAAACTGTTTTTACGGTATCCACGCCATCACCACGGAAATGCAACAAATAAACAAATTGCCACGCAAATAAATTTGCCGAATGAATACTACTACTATTGGCAAAACAAAAACAAACATAATTGTAATAATATATAAATATTAAACCTTATACATTTATATACATGCACAATAGCAAATTGCCCACACACATACTCACATTCGCATTAGCCTGCTTCAAACATAGTTTAGGTATTAATTTCACTTTAAATGTAGAGACTATAATACACTATAAAGTGTTTAAGTGCAAAAAGCAAATGGAATTTCTACATTGGTCGCAACAATTCTTACTATTTTCAATTACATTTATGTCACTTGGCATTATGGGATATAATTTCAAGGTAAAAATTGTCAAATTATTCTCCTTCATAAATGTATGAAAATAAATTAACTAAGCCACGAACTGGATTACTTTTTAAACTTTATCAGTGTTTTCAAAATGCATTTTTCAAAGCACGTCCCTGAATTACTTAAAAATGCATGCAAAAATGTATTTTTAAACAGATATTTAAATGTAAATTCCAATGAAAGTTATAAATGCTTTTCACTTGAAAACACTTAAGTTATGAAATGCTTTGCTAAACCTCTCGTAAAATGCATTTCAAAATGTATTTTTCAATGTAAGTCACTGAATTACTTAAAAATGCATGCAAAAATGTATTTTTAAACAGATATTTAAATGTAAATTCCACTGCAAGTTATAAATGCGTTACACTTGAAAACACTAAGTAATAATATGCTTTGCTAAACTATTTCTAAAATGCATTTTAAAATGTTATTTTTTAATGTAAGTCACTGAATTACTTAAAAATGCACGCAAAAATGTATTTTTAAACAGATATTTAAATGTAAATTCCAATGCAAGTTATAAATGCGTTTCACTCGAAAACAAGAAGTAATCAAATGCTTACAAAATGCATTTTAAAACATTGTCAAATGCATTTTCTAGTGCATGTATGAAGAGAAATACTAGGAGCAATTACAAGAAAATTTGGAAAAGAATTTTTAAATAACTATAAAATACATTTTCGGATAAAAAGATAAAAGGCATTTACCAAACCCTTATTATTTACAATAATATAATCTGAATTACCAAATGTATTTAGTAAAACGTTACTGTATAATGCATTTTAAAATGTACTTGTAATGCATTACATCGATGAAAATTATGTTAAATATTCATGGGCATAGTAAAATGGCTGTAATATTGCAGATTTTTACATTAATTCAGTGATTTCTCATTCATAATATAAATGAAATTAAAATATATGCTATAAGCCTGTTATTGCCATTTCCATAAAAAACCAAGTTTTCCAAAACTGGGACTTTCCCTTTAATTGTACTATGAGTGCCAATGAAAAAAGTTTTTTTCCCAAATTTCCAAATACTCTCATGGGATTTTCCCTGACTTTCGAAGCCACTTTTGCTTTTGCTACATGTACTTGCAACATTTTCTGATGATATATTGAAGTCGTTTAAACCTATACGTGTGTAGTACATATGCCTAATACAATTGTTAATTATATTATGTTACATATTCAATTAATTCCATTCTGCAATAAGATACTTCTTTAGCAATTATATAAATTATTCCAGGCTATGAAAAATAACAAACTTAAACAAGAAAAAATAAACATAAAAAATAACTTTAAAATTTTTTTTCAGGAAATGTAGACCCTAATGCACATTAGGTTTTAGAAATTAACTATTTAGCTTTAATTATAAATATGCATTGAAATTTATAATTAATTACGGGAAATGTAAATTATTTGGAAGAAACATGGCATTTATTTCAGGATTATAATAAGTTTGTCATGGCTAGTACTTGTGTGGTTTTATAGTTTTGTTAATGATAACTACTTGGATATAAATTATTATAATTCTTTAAATAATCATCATTAATGAATGACTTTTATTTTGCACAACTATTATTTCAAGAGGCAAGTGTTCCTGACTTTTATTAAAAATAGGCAATCCTGTCTAATTTTCATTCAAAATTAAGCAATTTTGCCTGACTTTTATTCAAAAATATTAATAGTTGCCAGAGTAGTATATAATCAAAGCATATCATTCTTCCTTATCTTTATTAAATACGAGCGTATATGTGCAATTTTGCCTGACTTTTATTCAAAAGTAGGCAAGTTTGTCTAACTTTTTATTTAATTTAAAGGACTTCTTGCTATTATGGTTAATAATAGTTATCTGAACAATCATCACCAATGAATGACTTTTATTGAAAATAGGCCATTTTGCACAACTATTATTTTAAGACAGGCAAGTGTTCCTGACTTTTATTAAAAATAGGCAATCTTGTCTAATTTTCATTCAAAATTAAGCAATTTTGCCTGACTTTTATTCAAAAATATTAATAGTTGCCTGACTAGTAATCAAAGTATACCATTTTTCCTTATCTTTATTAAATACGAGCGTATATGTGCAATTTTGCCTGATTTTTATTCAAAAGTAGGCAAGTTTGTCTAAATTACTTATAACTTTTTATTTAATTTAAAGGACTTCTTGGAAACCAGAGAAAATGAAAGCAGGACGACCCAAGTGTGCAATTCATTTTTAAGATATTGCCAAATCATGAATGTACACATGCCAAATTTGGCAAATTTTTACTGGGAAGAACCGGAAGGTATCAATACACATTTACCTTATTCATTGAATTACTTTTATAAGTATTAATATTTGGTTAGATAATAGATTGTAACTATATACTACAGTCATCTGATTAACACGGGATTTTTTTTCATTTCCAGAAGACGAATGTCCAGATTTTTACAGCTTTGAGATTTTAACAGATGATTATTTAGGTAAGCCTAAATGTAAGATTAAAAAAATTCTGCAAAGTTGTAACTCACCCGAAAAGCCAAGGAAAGCCAGTGAAGAGGAAAGTCAGGGAAAATCTTAAAAATAGCCAAGAAAGTCCGGGGTTGTAATCGCCTTAGTTAAATCTGTAAAGAAAAATTATAATCTGTTAAATCTCTAAAGTAAAATAATATAATATGCATAATAATGCTAAAATGTCATAATAAATTATTTTTGTCATACAGGAAAAGTCAGAGAAAACTGCGTGTTTGGTCATGGAAAGTTAGGGAATCCTACTTTTAAACTGCAGTATGAGTTAACCCTGTAATCGATCAGGGTTCCCAAAAAATTAACTTTTCTTATAGAAAGTACCAAAAATTCTTCAGACATTTCATTATACTATTAATTTGGAAAAGTAGACAATAAAAAAAAATAAAAGCATCACATTTTTGAGTCCAAAAGTTGAAAACTAGCTTACATGAGCCATAACTAAAGGGAAAGTCCCACTTTGAAACAAGTAGGTTGTAGGATATTCAAAAATAACATAAAAAAATTATAAAAATCATGGAAAAATTTGCAATTTGATTTGAGCCCACCAATCATTAAATAAAATGTCCCGAATACATGGATTTGGTTGAAAATGCAAAACCCTAATAGGCGCCATTCTACTGACAGTGTGTGGCGCCCTCTACTAGATAAAAGGCATCAGCTCTCGTGAAACACGTAGACACGCACGCCCTAGAGGGCGCCACCAACTTTCAGTGCCTACTGAAATCTATTGAAAAATGGTGCCTAACGTGTATTTGGCAACCGTAGTGATTTCTAAAATATGGAAACTACTGCAATTATTATTATTTGTCACAGCCATTCATATCTAGTAAGTGTGTACAACATGAATTGTTACAAGGTGGGACTTTCCCTTTAACTAATGATGTAAAATTAGAGCGAGTGTTGGGGCTAATGACTAATTCTCTGACTTTCCCAAGTTGTCACAACTTGCCAGACAATCTCAGATTTTCCAAATATATGTGGAAACTATTAATGATATACAATCTGACATTTTCAAATTTTGCATAATTTCAGTCTGTTCAGGTTATGAAAACCTTAAAGATTGCCACTGTCCTGCGCCACAGGGCAAACTTAGGATAGTTGAAGACAGTTTTGTAAGCAGAAAACTGCAGATGTCTTACAAATTTGCTGCAGTTTCCTTAATTCATATCATAGGCGCATTTAGGGGGGGGGGGGCCCTGGGGGCCCGGGCCCCCCCC
>JAQIXP010005894.1:0-10029 GCA_034700285.1 Proteroiulus fuscus
GTACTTTGTTTACATTTCACGCTGCCCACTTTTAGTAGCACTTGTCCAGCATTAAGTTGGTTTCATAAACGCAGCCTAAGGCTTACATGACGGACAATCACTTCTTACTGCAAACCGAGCAACATCATTGGGAAAAAAGGATTCCAATGGTACAAGTCATCATAGCAGTTCATCCTCAATGTAAAGAAGGATCCGGGCTGCAGTGTATAAGCATTGCCAAGATCAACTTCGTCTGATGATTGCTTGCAGAAATGCCAAGATTCAACAACCGCTTGCGAATGAAGATGAAGAATACAAGGATCAAAGCGAGCTACTTAGACTGGAATTCAAAGCAGCTCTCTCGGACATAGAGTCCAATGCAGGATCATCTGGCGGTTCTCATCGAACGTCTGAGGTAGACATAATGGGTGGGATGTCGGTGATGGCAATGGAAAGAGTTGCTACATGGGTTACTCAAATCCAACAAGAGTCTGGGGATCAAGTTAAGATGAATCCAGAAGTCATCAGGTAATGCCAGGTTGATGCTAACCAGGATAAATCTGCAGTTCGAATGGAAAATGTACCGAAACAAACTCAGGCCTAATGCACAGGAGTACATTGCATGTCCATTCCCGAATGTTCAAGATTATCAGGAACCTCAAGTAGAAGCACACGTTTTTGAGTGTCAAGAACCAACGAATGTGCACCTGCATGTTGCTGCATGTGAAGAAAGAATACTACAGGGGCCATGTCATCGATGGGTGTCGGGAGTCATAATGGATTTGCCGCCACTGTCTTCAGGACCTAAGGATTGTAATGTTTTTGGAAACCCTAGTTTTGTGTCACTTGCTGTCGTGACAAGTCAGCAGTGAGAGTGGCATAAAACAATTGGCAGGGACTTACCAAAATTTGGTGATGATCCAGAAGAAAGGCCCAAATTCTTAAATCGCTATCATTCATCCACGGACAAGTGTGGATTTGATTCACATGAAAACATGAGTCGTCTAAGAGGTGCACTTTTTGGTATGGCAAAAGATGCTGTAAAGGACATCATGCTGGTGTCTGACAACCCACAGGTGATCATCGAGACACTGCAGCAAAAGTTTAGACGTGTGACTCATATTATCAGACTGTTTCTATCAAAAGTTGGAAAGCAGGATCCGCCCAAGGATGGCAATAACAGCAGTTTGTGTGGCTTTGCAGACAACATAAGCCACTACGTCGCGGTCATGGAAAGTTTGCAAAAACCGTTGTATTTGACCAATTCCATTGTGCTTGATAAACTGGTACAAAAGCTTACGGAGAGTTATCGTTGCAGATGGGCACAACATGTCGTGAATAGAGACTAGGATGATTTGACCCTTAAAGACTTTGCAATGTGGATTCATCAGGAAGCTGCTTGTCTTGTGAGGATCAGTGATCCATTGCCTTCTAAGAAAAAGGCCACATCAGGTGATAAGTCAAAAAGTTTTGTGATGTCCACTTCGGAAATAAAGCCAAACAAGCCTGCAAAGAAAACATCTCTTAAATGCGAGCAGTGTGAGAAGACTGGCCATGAAATCAAGGATTGCTATGAGTTTCAAAAGTTGGATCCTGCCCAACGGTGGAACTCGATAAAAGAAAAGAGGCTTTGTTTTCGATGTATGAAGTCTGGGCACATCGTGAAAAAGTGTCCCACCAAGCTCAAGTGTGAAGCAGAAGGATGCGGCAAATGGCATCACACATTGCTTCTTACTCTGGATATTAAAAAGGAATCCCAGAGCTGACTACCTACCAGCTCTGTTAGGTACACGACTACCGCAAACATCAAGGTCCTCACCAAGGTTGTACCCATGATTCTGAAAGGACCTATTTGAGTTGTGAATACATTTTCTATGCTAGATGATGGCTCCGAACTTACTATTATAAAGAAGGACACTGCTGATAAGCTTGGATTACTTGGACCAACAGAACCTTTCCAGCTTAGGTCTGCAAATGGTGTTAGTTTGGAGGATTCCCGCCATGTCAGTGTCACCATCCAGGGGATGTCTATGGAACAAGCATTTAAGATAGACAATGTCAGAACTATAAAAGACCTGCCTCTACGCCATCAAGCAGTTAACATTTCAAGAGTTCAACAATGTTGGAAACATTACTACATGTGTGTCGAGCAAGTCCTACCAGATATCAAGAGATTTTCTTCATTGACCAAGCTAATTCGTTCAACCACTTGGATGCTTTGTTTTATCACAGGCTGTCATTTGATACTTAAATGTAAAACCAAAGAATTAAAGCTGCAAGAGATTCGTAAGAACGAATGAACGAAAGAACGCCGCTTGTACTATGCAGTACAAGAGCCACGCTATTTAAATAATCGGTACTAGAGGGAGAGGAAGAGAGACAGTGAGCAAGCAAGATCCAAGAAGCAGAAAAGTTATTGTGGAAAAATGTTCAGCATGACAGCTTCCCAGAGTAGGTCAAGGGTCTTATTCAAGCTGATCACCTCCCCAAGTCAAGTTGCCTACATCAATTAAGTCCAACACTGGATGTTGATGGTATCATCAATTTGAAAGGGTGATTGGAAGCTGTTGAGATGCTTAGTAAGGATACAAAGCTTCCACCAATCTTGTACTCTAAGCATCCATTTGTGCAACTATTGATCGACGAATATCATCGCAAAGCTGGTCATCAAGGTCAGGAGTTCATAACAAATGGACTCCAGCAAATATACTGGATACTAAAAGTGCAATCTGCTGTTTGGAGTGCATAAAGTCGGTGTCAGGAATGCAAAAACCGACAAACAGTGCCACGGCCCCCAGAGATAGGACCACTACCAAAAGCGCGAATGTGTGTTCATGAAAGACCGTTTGCATGCACTGGTGTTAATTACTTTGGCCCCATTTTTATCACTGTAATGCCTTGTTTACATGCTTAACAACCCATGCCATGCATTTAGAGCTCGCTGGCAGCCTTTCTACGGATGCATGTATAATGACGGTCAGACGGTTGATCGGGCGCCGAGGATGCCCTCATGAGATTTACTCCGACAATGGATCTAATTTCCGATGTGCCGACATCAAACTCAAGAAAGTCTTGGCAGACTTAAACCAGTATGTGATCAACCGCGAGTGTCTGTGCAAAGAAATCATCTGGCACTTTAATCCCCCTATGTGTCCACATATGGGGGAAAGTTGGGAACATTTATTGCAGTCCATCAAAACAGCAATCATGTGCATGGAAATGAACAGTATCCACGTGAGGAAATACTCTATACACTGTTGGTAGAGGCAGAAAACATCGTTAACAGCCGGCCACTAACACGTGTGTCCTTGGACCATGACGACGACAAGGCACTAATGCCAAATCACTTCTTAATTGGTTCCAGTAGTGCTGCATTACCTCCAGGATGGTTTGTATCATCTGATGTATACCTGAGATGACGATGGCGAGCAGCTTCGGCCCTGATGGACCAATTCTGGCAGTGCTGGATACAGAAGTATCTGCCGACCTTGACAATTCGAATGAAGTGGACCTTGCGTGTCGTTCTAATCAAGCTTGGAGATGTTGTGATCATTGTCGAGGAAAATCTCCTAAGAAACTGATGGACTCGAGGAAAGATCACTGGCCTGTATCCGGGACAAGATGGCATGGTGCGAGTTGTGACAGCTTGACAGCTTGTGGTGTTTTCCGGCATCTAGTAACGAGACTCTGCGTGCTTGACGTAACAGGGAAGTGACTATCCTGTGGCTTGTCACTGGGGGAAGTATGTTGATGTCATAGTTTGGTTCCAGAAGGATGCTAAGGGAAAGGGATGGCTTTTCCCGCTAAATTGCCTATTGCGTATTTCCGGTTGCATATTGCGTGTTGCGGGTGTGCACTCGTGCACGTACTGGCATGCACATATTTTGAAAATATTAAAAATTTAGATTAGGATTATTCAGTTTGTTATGAATTGTTGTGCTGTGCTGCTGTGTTGTGTTGTGGTGTTGTGTTTTTGCATCTTGTATCAAAATTCAGGATTTACCATTTGTAAATAAACCAAGTTAGTAAGTAACATACAGTCCTCTCTAGTTAAGTCTAAATTCATCGCGCAGAAAGTACAAAGTCTTTAATATTAATTAGAAATGTTCCCAACATGGTGATTATCAAATGTGAAAGCCGTGCTTGTGCTTGACATAGTGAATTATGACGTGATCGTATTGCTGCTGCTTCAAAGTTCAAGATAGGAATGGTTTTATCTGTTTTTTTCACCCCATTTTGACCAATTGTATAGCTCAAAGAACAGATATATTAAGGGCAAAAGCTACCATTATTCTTTAGCAAATTTATTTTTTTATCTATCGTATAATCAAACCACAATGGGGCAAACCTTAATATAGCTCATTCAATGCAAGGGTGCAGATACGGCCAGACTGGACATGCAGAAAATCCCACTGGGTCATGGGTCTTTCAAGAGGCGCAGGCTGGTTGAGGGCCTCGTATGGGCCACATACTTTTATTAAATTTTCCAGGCTGGCCTGGTTCGATCAAGAATAATGATGCAAGGTACAAAATGACAACTTAAACTTGCTTTGAATCAGGGGGGATACAGGATTTTCATAATGAATGAGGGGGAAGGCAGACAATCTCATATCATGGGAAGTAGCAAATTTTTCTTTTTATGCTGTACAGCAATTTTTGCTGGATAAGAGGGGCAATTGCTGCCTTTTCTCCCCCACCCGTATCTGCTCTTGCTTAGCATGGCGCTGTTTGGAGGTTAGGTTGGTATGAAGTGTATTTAGCGTGGGCGAGTCCAACTAACTTATTTGAGTGGAGGAACCTGCGTACAATCAGGTGAAAAATTTACCGCTAAATTTAAAATTGAGTTGGTGGATTGCTCAAGTCTGGAATAGTGATATAAGCTGGGAATAAACTTTAAAATAACATGTCATTTTTAAGTTTATTACCAGCTTAAATCACTATTCCAGACCTGAGCAATCCACCCACTATATAATTTCAGAATGACAGTTTAGTAAATATTTTTTGTCTTTCAGAAAAATAACATCTTATCGTCTTATATTTAGTCAATCATTATTGAGAAATCATAATTTTAGGCAAAAGGAATTTAGGACAGCCCCTTAACCTATATTTCTTTAAGTTACAGAAGTGAAGAGTAGCAAATATCCAACAAGTTGTCATTCCTAAAAGTTAGAAGCAAATAATACCCTTCATTAGTTTATTTTTTAAATTTTTTTAGACTTGGATTTTTAATAAATGACAAGTGGCGAATTTGAAAGTTTGTGCTCTTTTTTGCATTATTTTTATTTAATATAGGAAAACTAATGGATGTTTCACATCTGCTACTTCACACTTATGTTATTACTTATTTGCATAATATGTTAATTTAGCTTAGAACTAACAAGTAATAGGTGCAAGAAACAATGGTCAATGAAGACCAGAAATTGAGGCAAATACTTTGTTGAAATTTGTAACAAATATTTAATAAATTATAAAATTGTTAATTACATCCAAACTGTAAATACAAAATAACCGTCAGAAACAGAACACAAAATAAAATATGCATATCTCAAAAGTTTCAAGTTTAACTATTTGCAAACATTTTCCCTATTCAAGAATTAAGTCAGTTTCTAAACAAGAACTCATAACTCAAACACACTCACCAAAAGTAAAGTTTCACTGCCTAGGTTGGTTTCATAAAACCTAACCCTTGGTTGGTTTCATAAAACCTAACCAAGTAATTAAGGTTTAAATGTTTTGGCTGGTTTCATAAAACCTAGCCAGGCTGAACTACTTTTGATTGGTTTTGTAAAACCTAACTAAAGTAACAACTAACATACGTAATGTTAGTTTTGGAGTGTTTTTTAGAGGTTTCGTAAAACCTTCCACTCTTTTAAGGAGTACAGAAAACAGTGAATTTTAATGGAAAAGTGGCTTGCTTTTATACTGAAAAAGAAGCACACTTTCCAATTGACAAATATGGTCATGTGTTTTGTCATTGACCAAATCTGCAAATCACAGATTTGTATAAAATTAATATTCACTAAACATACACTATACATGACTATAAGTTTCTAAATTTGGAGCATAATTGGTATTCAAGTTAAGATTTGTCCTACATAAATTGCAGCAGGTGAATAACCCTCAACAAATTAATATTTATTATATTCATCCCATGCTAAACATTATATGCAAATTCCAACAATCCTTCTCCCCAAAATCACATTACCTCCTCAAGTCTTAATATAGCATCATGCATTCAGCTTTCATAGCTCCAGTAGACAGGCTTTCCGAAAGTTCCATTTCTGAGTTTTCTTGGAACCCTTACCAGGCTCCATGTGTGGAGGTCGTTGTAGCACCTGAAAAAATGTTGGCAGTGGTGGGGCCACAAACCCTTATGGCATGGATTGTTCAGGATTGAACCAAAAGAATGGATTCAATCTGGGTGTTTCCTGGTGTACCGGAACTGAGGGACAAGACACATGTTTGATGGGGCATTTTTTGCTAATAAATTGTTCTTGTATCTTTCGGATGTCAGCTAATGTTTTTCGATAAATAGCATCAACCTCGTCTCTATCTAAGTGAAATGGCTCTGGTTTTGGCTCTACATGTTTTGGTCGTAGCCTGTCATGGTGCACTTAAGGATTGACAGTAGTGGTGGATGTTTGTATGGGTTTTCTAACTTGTCCAGTCTTAGCTTTGAATTTTCCATCAAAGAGGTGCAAAAGCAACCTTGGAGAAATCCTCCATTGTTTACCATTGATGATAATTTTATGAGATGGTTTCTGTTGATTCATGGCTGATGCACAAAGTTGGAAGCACTGTTCAAGCTTACTTACTGCACAAAGAAAACATGCAACTAAGGGGAGCAGCTAATTGCCCATAAAAAATTTGGCCATAAGAGAACTGACCATAAAGTTCAGTTTAGTAATTCCCTGAAAAAGAAATGGCCATAAAGAGAAGCGGCCATAAAACGACTGGCCCATAACCAAAGGTGGTAACTGGCCATAATGGTAAATGGCTACTTTACTAAGGACCCATAGAGGTGAATGGCCATAGAAGCAAATGGCCATAATAATAGTAACCCATAGCGATGATTGGCCATAATAATGAATGGCCATAAGAGGTAAGCGGTTTTACCCATTTTGAGTAACTGGCCATAAATATGGCATGCCATGCTGATCTCTATTGTACCCTGTTTGCTATTATTACATTTTCAGCATGGAGGGTTTATTTATACCTCTGTGCATTTTCAGCAATGCATTTTTGCAAATTATCATTCTAAAATGAGGTTTAGTGAAAGTATAGGAGATAATAATCTTTTATCGGAAAGAAATTTTGGATAAAAGCTATCCATGATTTCTATCAGGAGCAGACGACTTGCTCGGGTTTGACCTTGTTTTGCATTACCGAGGAATCCTGTATTTTATGCCTGTGCCAAGGTTAAAACGCAACAATTTTGTAGAATCAACAAAATCATCCTGCTTCTTCTGGTAAAGTTACGTTTATTTCGTAGGTTTGTTATTACCTGCCTAAACGTAATCGGGTTTATTTAAAACTATCTTTTCGACTTGCCTGATGCTGTAGTGCCTGATAAGCATGGAGTTTCTTCTTTTGAGGAAAGTACTGGAAACTATAAAGTTATAAAAAAAAGCTAATTTTTAACCACCTCTCCTGGGCTATGACTTACAATCCTTTGTAACCCTATGCTTGTTATTAGTAAGTAGGCCTATTGCAATATTAAATATTTTGTGCATTTAAATTTAATACAGTGCATTTAATTACAGGAGACAGCTGAACGCAAGTTAAAGATGAACATTGCTATTAATAATGGATTCCGCCAGCTCATTTAGGTAATAGTAAGTAATGACTTCTGTATTTTTTTTTAATCAAAATACCAATTTAGCATTTAAATCTTTTAAAAGTTGCTATTACTTGCCACTGGTTAAACAATAATAGGCAAAAATTTGTGTACTGCTATCAATTGTTCAATAATCATAACAGATATATTAATGAAATGCTGGAAGAAACAGAAATTTTAATTAATTAAGGACAAGAATTACAGAAACACCTCAATTGTCGAGGTGTATGCACCTCTGCAAAGGGGGCACACTTTGTTATGGCCAATGTTGTTATGGATAACTGCAGCACAAGTTGTGCAGCAGCACAGGTGCTTGCATGGCAGGAACAGTACAGATTTTCTTGCACTCAAACAAAAAGTACAAGTGATGTCTGCTGTTATCTCATCCAGTTCACTATCATTTTCATACTGGTTGGTTGCAGGTACAGGTACAGGACGAGCATTATGCCTACCAAAGTATGTATGATCAATCATAATTGGCATTGCTGGGGTGCATGCTTGATTATCTTCATTACCCAAGATGGATGGTAGGTCCAAGTCATCATCATTACCCAAGACGGATGATAGGTCCAAGTCATCATCATTACCCAAGATGGATGGTAGGTCCAAGTCATCATCATGAGCATCTGGTTGCTGTTCATCATTTTCTTCAATGATTTCTTCCATGGTCTGTAAATCATCATTGTTCATGGGAACGTCATTTACCAAATTGTCGACAGCATGGCTGGTATGCATAAGGAATTCCCGTACTGTATATGTTCTATTTCTTAAATTGTCATTTGCCAATTTTATTGCTGCATCTTGCAACAATGTTTTTGGCCTAGGTTTATGTTTAATTCTTACAATTGACGGATTTTCCTTGAGATGAATGTAATCCTGCCACGAAGCCAAATCGATCTTCTGTAAGCTTTCTGTAAAATGCATAATGTAAAACGGGAGCATTTTAAGTATCTACAATTGTAAAATATAGCAGGAATATTGTACCAACATATTGACTTATGAACAAATTTCCATGCATTTTGGTGGATTCCAATATGGGAAGCAATCACGTGGAAGCTTTTCACAGTACCTTAGTGGAGCCACTAAGGTACTGTGAAAAGCTTCCACGTGATTGTTTGTGCGGTTGAACTGGTTTGCCACGAAAAGCTTAGTTGTGCCAATTGTTCCAAACCATTGCCGATTGACGTAGGCAAACAATGCTCCAATGGTGGCATCTGGAACATGTTCCTCTGTTGCGAATTGCTGGATAAATTGCATGCCTTCTTCCATGCAATCTGCTGGCAGGAGAGGTAGGGCCATCAGAAACTTCACAATTTTCTTTACTGTGGGCTGCTGTCTCACCACTGGAGCTATACGATTTTGTTGCACATAACGCCATATTGCCTAGAAGGAATAATATTGTTTTATGTATACACGGGACAGAAAACCATGCACTTGAAACTAGGACATCTTTTGAACAAATTCTTATGTGGAGAATTTTTGTACTTGTGTGTAGTGAAACCAGCATCCCGATATGCCAGCATCTGGAAACTGGGCTTCTATGCTATTCTGCAGAGCTCTCTCGAAATCTGTCATTATTGATGATTGGCGATTAATTTCTGGGCAGAGCGTTCCTTTTATGAAGTTGACCAGCATGTTGTAGGCCACCTCGGACTTATGCGTCATCAACGCATAAATGCAAGGAAATACCTATTGTGGAAAATTAAACATTGCATGCGTTTCTCATTAACTAAATGTTACCCTTTGAAAGAAGATTTACGTAGTTAAAAGCTTGTCCGTGAACTGTAAATAATTGCTGGAACATGGTCGGCGCAGTTTTAAATGTCCCATCCATGAACATATGCGTTGTGTTCCTTAAGACTTCACGGAGCATTGTTTCCGATGCAAAAAAAAGAATTTTAATTTCTCCTTCACATAAAAACCCTCGATAAAAACATTCTTGCTTGTTTGGATTTGCATCAGTAGTATTCATGTAGAGCTAGTTAGCCTCCAGTAATCTGTGGAATTCTTGTGGTGTTTGTGGCACCATTAGGATAGTTGTGCGCCTGACCTTTTGTAGCATCCCTCTAAAAGCTGGGAAGGAAACACGACTTGCTCCTTCAGGGAATCTATAAGAAAAAAGGTTTAAGGGGGAAGTGTCCACACTTTTAAAAAATGCATGCTCCTGTGGGAATCTCCATGTTAACTAACGGTACATATTAATCGATAATGGC
>JAQIXP010005895.1:0-10028 GCA_034700285.1 Proteroiulus fuscus
GTCAATTTATGTTTAGCCATTATCGATTAATTTGTACTGGTAATTAACATGGAGATTCCCATAGGAGCATGCATTTTTTTAAAGTGTGGACAGCCCCTTTAACATAATTCTAGGTGCAAATTGCACTAAACTAGGGACATTTTTAATCATAATGGGGACAAGTGTAGCCATGCACTTAAATAATCGATTTAGGGTATAAATACGATTTTTTTTAGGGTATAAAATAATTTCTTTTCATTCTATTAATATTACTAAATGTTAGGATAAAATTACTATCATATGGTTTTACAATATTATTGGTAAAAAAAGGCCACATGAAGGGGGAAAATGTACACTTTTTGTGAACCACCTCCATTTCGAAGCAGGCTGGATAAAATGGGGCCCCTGCAATTACTTGGAAATCCTCTCATGTTATAGCCAAGGCCACACACAGTGGAAGGGGGACCCGCCCACCCCCCAAAAAATTCTGATAATAGGCTAATAGATAACTGGCAAAATAGTCACTTTTGCTGAATTTTTGCCCATTTTTGAGTGTTTTTGATCAAAAAAGTCGCCTATGGCGCCATTTTGTGTCAATTTATTTAATTATGAACAAAAACTTTCAAATTTGGACCTGCGGCCAAAAAATTTGAAATTTTATTTTTGGGTCTGCTTTACTCCCCCCTCCCCCCCCCCTTTCCTGCAAAAAGTTGAAATGACGTCGCTGCTCCGGGGCCAAAACTGGTCTCAGCCCTTGGAGCCAACCACTAGCCAGTCCGGCCCCGGTTTTAAATTCATATTTTGGCCATGATTTATACATTTTTGTTGATTTCTTGCCTCATTTTTATAAATTTTTACAGAGTTTGAATGCATAAATGTAAAGTTAGGATGAATTCCTCAGGGTGTCTGGCTGTCTGGAAAACCTGGAAACGTCATGGAAATCAGTAGTGTCTGGAAATGTCAGGGAAAGTTGCTGGAAATTTAACCTGTGTCTGGAAAATTCAAATAAAATCTAAATGAAATGGAAAATTAGGCACTATTGGTGGTTTTTAGCCCATTTTTAAGTGTTTTTGAGCACAAAAAAAACCCGCCTGTGGCGTCGTTTTTTTGCGGTAATGTACAAAGGCCTTCAGATTTTCGCCTGCAGGCCATGAAAAATATTTTTGGGTCAGAAAAAAAATTGAATTTGTGGGTGCGGCCCAGGGTAGTTGCCAAATATTGCAGTTTTAATTGCATATGTCAGTAAAAATGAGTTAAAAATCACTTTCATTTGGTCTGGAAATTTGTGAAAAATTGTCTGGAAAACCTGGAAATGTCATGGAAATTTGTTACTGGATTTGGCCAGACACCCTGATTCCTATTCTTATATTTTAGAAAAACATATGTGGTAAGATATTTCGATGAGTTTTTATGTAAAAAAGTTATAATTTGGAAATAAACAATGTAAAACAGCTGAAATTTAGTGAACAGATGAAACAAAATATATATTATATAGGGAATGTGTTTAGTTTTGTTAACTAATTAAATTAGTAAATTAATTAAGTAATTTGAGAAATGAGAGACTTAAAAATGCTCATTCGCTAGTTTGACTTTGATTAAGTTTGCAGGAAAGTAAAATAGATAAAAGTGTAAAGTAGTGAATGTTCTCACATTTGCTACTTGTTTTGTTATAAATATCTATATCGCAAGCATTTCTTAAAAGGTAAACTAACGAATGGTGCTATTCTCTACGTGTGACTTTTAGGGATGATACCTTGTTAGATATTTGCTACTCTTCACTTCTGCAACTTTAACAATTATTGGTTAAAGTAATTTGTGTAATTTTAGGTTAATTAGGGACACTTCTAGAATCACAATTGTTCACTTATCTCCTTTTTGACAATTTGGCTACTTGCGAATTAAGCCATTGATATCTAAGTATTCGTGGTTTTGGAGATAATTTTGTTATCCTGAATTATTTTGTTAAAAAAATTCTATAATCTTCCCTTCTTTTAGGAAAAAAATTTCATATATTTCAGGAAAAACTATGCTAAAATGTTCATTTATGTTTGGAAAAAATCGCCTACATTATTTTGTATTTAAGGAAAAAATTGAAAAAAAAATCTTATTTATTTTAGGAGAAAATTTTGTATAATTCTTGCATGATTGGAATATTTTCCTTAATTTTGGTTTACTTTAAAAATGCCATAAGATATATGTAAGTACTCGTGGCTTTATAGAAAATTTTGTAATCTTGATTTATTTCGGGAAAACAATAATCTTCCCCTGTTTTTTGGAAAAAAAATTTCATATATTTTAGGAAATGCTAAATATGCTAAATAACAATGCTAAAATATTAATTCATGTTTGGGAAAAATACTCCTAGGCCTACCTTATGTCTTTATTTTGAGAAAAATTATAAAAATATCTTACTTATTTTAGGAGAAGATTTTGTATTATATTCTTGCATGATTGGAATTTTTTCCAATAATTTTGGTTTATTTTAGGAAAATTTTCCTAAATCTTCCTAGGGTCTGTATTGTAAGAAGAAAAATATTTACTATTTCAATATTTGTCCTAAAATACTCTTGTTTGCTTGGGAAAAAATAATTCCTATAATACTTACATTTAGTTTTTGGGAAAAAATATTAAATCTTTCGATTTTAAAAGAAAAAAATTATTACAATTTTGTATATGTTGTAGGAAAAAAAATCCCATTCAATTCCTATATTTTAGGAAAAATAATGACCTGTAATATTGTATTATTTTGCTAAAAATTGCCAAATTTGCTTATCTTGTTGGAAAAAAAATTAAATAATTTCCTATATTCCATATTTGAGAAATTCCTATTCTTTGTTTGTTTGTTTTTTTGGATAAATTTCTATAATATTATCTTTTTTTTGGAAAAAAAATTCCTGAAAAAACTTCCTTACAACGTTCTTGCACATTTGGCCATTTGAAAGGAAAACTTTCTATACTATTCCTACATTTGTAGAATTGAGTATAAAGCATGTATGATTTTTATGTGAAAACTAATACGGGTAATTTTTTGCAGGCACTTCCTGAAATGTGTCGAACAGCAGGCATTGAAGTTTGCAAATCGCTTTTGTCATTAAGTTCTTTCGTGGCTACTCAGCCGATAACCTTGGAAAGGTCAATTTACCAAACGAGGTCTACGACATCAGGTAAATATAAAAACATTATAAATATTTAAAAAAAATTAAAAAAATTAGAATATGCAAGTGCAGAACTTGGCCAGACACCCTGATTATTTCTTTATTTTGAGGAAAAAAAAATAAAAAAAAAAATCTTTCCTTATTTTTAACGAAAATTTTGTATAATATTCTTGCATGATTGGAATATTTTCCATTAATATTGCTTTACTTTAGGAAAATTTTCCTAATTTTTCCTAGGGCCTTGAATTGTAAGAAGAAAAATATTTACTATTTCAAGTTACACCAATTTGTGAAGGAGTTTTTGGTTAATTTTTACAAATCACGGTATCTTACTCCCTTACTTCGATTGTAGGTATTACCGCGGAAGACGAGGAAAAGATGTGGCAGTCAAAGGCCCTCGGAAGTGACAATCCTCACACTCTGGTGTCCACCTTGGTGTATTTGAACTGGAAGAACTTTGGCATCAGGAGCGGACTGGAGCATCGAGCACTGAGCCCCTTCAATATATCTTTTGGCGCAAAAGACGGTGTTGAATGCATTCGATATTATGCTGTCAGTTTAAAGAGCAATAGAAGAGCATTACCGGAGATTATTATACCAGAAAATGTGCAAATGCCGGAAAGGTGCCACGTAAAATTGTGCCAGCTATATTTTTCCAAGTGCCCTCAGCTGACGGACTTTTTCTATGCGGCACCACTGACCACGTGGTCTCCCAGTGATCTTTGGTATAGTTCCACTCCACTTGGACATAATAGCCTAACCAAGGTAAGCCGGGAACCAGTATTAGCAGACCCTCACTTGGAATAAATTTCAGAATAATACAGAAAATATATAAGGGGATCCCAATGAAAAAAAGACTGCAGAAAAACTAGTTTTTTTGAATACTTATGAAACAAAAACCTACATAATTTGTGCAGTTTTTCTGTAAAAAAAAATGTGGAAGTTTTTTTTTCTACAGTTTTTCTGAATTCTTTCTGCAGTTTTTCTTATCACTAGAATGTGGAAAGAATGCAGAGGAACTGCAAAAACATAACAAAAATACTGTATACAAAATGCAGAAAAACTGCAAAACCATAACAAAAATACTGTATACAAAAATGCAGAAAAACTGTAGAAAAGAAAACTTGCACGTTGTTTACAGAAAAACTTCACACATTATGTAGGTTTTTGTTTCATAAGACTTAACAGTCTTAATTAAGATTGCAGGTTTTTTTCGAAAAAACTGCAGTTTTTTTCATTAGGATTCAGAATACCTAACCACCCCAAAATTTCAATAAATATTCCTTGAAATAAAAATAGTTTCAGTACTGAATAGGAAATCATGGGTGGAGAATTCAATAATGCCAAAAAAATTTGACCTTTAATCTAGCCTTTAAGGTCATGGAAAATCTAACCTTTATCAGTTGAAGATAAGAGTGAAAAATCAAATGAGGAATATCAAGAGAAGGAGTAATTCAGTGTAACTGCAGTGTTTCTTGACAAGGTTTTAATAAATTAATAATAGATAAAATTCTTTAAAAATGGGTAAAAATGTGCAACTTTTTGGTAGATTTTTTTCTACTTAAAAATGAAAGAAATTCAAAAAATTCTTGCAAGAATTCTTCACAAATTCTTGCAAAATCTTGCAAGGTTTTTTGGTTATTTTTGGGAAATATTTCTGTGATCTGCCTATTTATTGGGAAATATTTCTGTGATCTGCCTATTTATTGGAAAAATTCCTGTACTGTTCTTCATATTTTTTTAGGAAAACATGCCCTAGAATATTCCTTTATTGTTTGGAAAAAAAAAATCTCGCATAAGCCTACCGGTATTTATTTTATTTAAAAAAAAAATTAAATTAATATTGAAAAAAGTTTAAAAGTATACATGAACAAAATTATAGTAAATAATCCCTTTACCATGCATGTATTGTTTTTGGGGGAAAGGGGGAAGAAGAATTGTTATAATATTCCAGCATGTTTGGAAAAATTTCCAGGAATATTCTTTACTTTGAGAAAATTTTCTGTATATTTGGCAAAATAGAAATTAGGAATTTTGGAAGAAAAAAATAATAAATCTTTCGCAGATGTAGGAAAACTTCCTATTTTATTCCTAACTTTTAGGGGAAACATGTCCTATAATATTGCTTTATGTTTGGGAAAAATTCCTATAATATTTCTTGAATTTAGGATAAAGTTTGCACATCTTCCTATATTGTTGAAAATTCCTATTCTAGTCCTATAATTTAGGGGAAATATTCCTATAATATTTCTTTATATTAGGAAAATATTTCTATAATATTTTTTATGTTTGGAAAAAAATTTATAAATTATTTCTTTATATTTGGAAAAAATTTATATAATATTTTATGACTTTAGGATAAATTTTGCACATCTTCCTATAGTGTTAATTTATTTCCTATTCTATTCCTACACAGTGTAATTTGAAAGGGGGGAAGGATGTCTTAAAATATATCTGTATTTTTGAAAAAAATTCCTATAATATTACTTTATTTTTGGAAAAATTCCTATATTTCTTAATTTTAAGGTAAATTTTGTAAGTTTCCTATATTGTTGAAAAATTCCTATTCTTTTCCAAAATTCTATTTAAAATGTCTTGGAATATTGCTTTATGTTTAAAAAAAATTTCTATGATATTTTTTTATTTTTAGGATAAATTTTGTACATTTTCATATATTGTTGAAAAATTACTATTCTATTCCTAAAATTTAAGGGGAAAATGTCTTGAAATATTGCTTTATGTTTGGAAAAAAACTCCTATAATATTTCTTAATTTTAGGATAAATTTTGCACATTTTCCTAAATTGTTGAAAAATTCATATTTTTTTTGTCCAAAATTCTATGAAAAATGTTCTGCATTTTGGAAAAAAAATCCTATAATATTGCTTAACTTATGGGGGAAAATGAACGTTTTTGTTTATCCAGTTAGCGTTGGTTATTTTTGTTGGTTTTGTTGGTAATTTTTGTAGATAATTCCTGAAATATGCCAAAAGGCAGGCGTTGAACTTCTCAGATCACTGTTATCAGTAAAAGATTCTGTGGCGACTCAACCGATGACAGCGGAAAAACCAATTTACACACCAAGTTGTACGACATCAGGAAGAAGTAAGCCTTTGGAAATATATGAAATTTTGAATCTTCTGCAGAAATAGTGATGAAGCTTAGTTTTTACAGAACATGAATGCATTTTTATTTTGTAAATTTAGGTTTAAAGAGGAAGAACATGGAAGAAGATCTAAATATTAATGATGACTCCTGTTCTAACGATGGTTCGGTGATGGATGATGATGACAGCTTTTGCAACGGTAACGTAATTGTGTGTGATTTGCAACAGCCTGAATCGGAAATTCCAAAATTTACTGATGCAAATGCTGTTTATTATTTTCATAATTGCAAAGTTGTTATTAATAATTATTCGGATAAAAATGAATAAATGTTAAGATTTCTTCAATTTAAAAATTGAAAAATGGAAATCTAAACTTAGTCTTTTCCCTCAAATTTTTATTTTAAACTGCTGAATTTTTGCAGTTTAAAGAAAACTGATAAATACCTGTGCAGGGGTTTACATCATGGGGGGGTCAGTTCAAATTTTAATTG
This sequence comes from Proteroiulus fuscus, assembly GCA_034700285.1. Lineage (NCBI taxonomy): Eukaryota > Metazoa > Arthropoda > Diplopoda > Julida > Blaniulidae > Proteroiulus > Proteroiulus fuscus. The sequence continues at coordinate 6,731 of JAQIXP010005895.1, forward strand.
GGGGCTACTAATGAAATTTTTATGAAATATTACTTATAAACTTGAAAATTGATCCTATTTAATATTTCAATTGGAGGGGCTTAGCCCCACCAAGTCCATAGCAACGACCGCCCATGGTTTACATTGAGGTTATTGACCTAGAACTAGCCTCAACCGTTTGGTATTAGAATAGAATGAATGCATGACAGTCCAGTGCTATGATGAGGTAATATTTAGAATTATTGATGGAATTTGAAGAATGTATGCAGGTAAGTGTGTGCAATAGAACATTGTAGATGATTGATTATCCAATAGTATAGTGTTTTCTGCTGTAAAGCAACCCAAGAAAAAGAAATGCTGCAAAAAATTTGAAATCTTCTGCAGTTTATTTGCATTCGTAAAATGCAGAAAAACTAGTTTTAGTGTTGTTTCTGAACGTGTATGAAAACCTAAAAAAAACTACGTGTAAAAAACGTGCATGTCTTTTTCCTACAGTTTTTCTACATATTTTATAAATATTCTAATGATACGGAAGGAGTGCAGAATAACTGGAAAAATTACATAAATACTGTATAAAAATGAAGAAAAACTAAAAAAAAAAATAAACATGCACGTTTTATATACGAAAACTGCACAAAGTATGTAGATTTTTTCTTATATGATGAGAAATGTAACTTAAACAACAGCTTTTCTGCAGTTTAAGACTGCAGAAAACGTAGAATTTTCTGCAGAATTTTTTGGCTTAATTTTTTTTAAATAAAATAATTCTAATAAAATAATTTGCATTCTTAAACTTCAGAAAAACTAGGTGTTTTTTTTGAATGTTTATGAAACAAAAACCTACATAATTTGTGCTGTTTTTCTGTAAAAAACATGCAAGTTTTTTTTCTACAGTTTTTCTGCATTTTTATACAATATTTTTGTTATTTTTCTGCATTCTTTTTGCAGTTTTTCTGCATTTTTATACAGTATTTTTGCTATTTTTCTGCAGTTTTTCTGTATCACTATATAATATACAAAAATGCAGAAACACTATGGAAAGATTAAAAAAAAAAGTACTGCATAAAAATTGCAGAGAAACTGTAGAAAAAAAACTTGTACATTTTTTACAGAAAAACTGCTCCAATTATGGATGTTTTTGTTTCATTAACATTCAAAAAAACTAGTTTTTCTGCAGATTAAACCTGCAAATAAACTGCAAAAATTTCGGAAAAAAACTGCAGGATTTTTTTACTGTTTTACTAGTTAAAAAGGAGTTCAGTCAGGAGGAGACGCCATTTGACGATGATGGCATTGACGCATACGACCTCATTGACATCCAGTATGAAGACTGTGGCAACGACTTTGGCGACACGCGTTTCCCCGATGCTCAGATAGAAAGCGAAAGAAGCTCCACGACATCGGACATTTCCAAGCGCCTGCAGGTGAGGAATGCCTGGTCGGTCCGTCAGTTCGAGTTGTGGGCGGCCAGCAGAAACCGCCGTGTGGTGCCGGAGGCCTGCACGGACAAGTACGTGAGGATGGACAAGCCGTTGCACGAGATGACCGATGAGGAGCTGATCTATTGGATGAGCAAATTCGTGTGTGAGATTCGCAAGCAAGACGGCTCCGAGTACCATCCGAAAACGGTGCTGAGCATCTGCATGGGGATCCAGTCGCACCTGAAACTTCAGCATAAGAAGGAAGTCCATATGTTTACCGATCCAAAGTATGAGGACTTCAAGTGCAGCCTGGATGCCGAGATCAACAGACTCGCCAGTATATTCGACAAGAAGCCAGCAAAAAGTATCAAAGGTGCTCAAACTTTTGGAAAATTCTGCATTATTTGTACAAGTATAGAATATAGACTCCAAACAAGTATCATTATAAACAATATTATTTGATAGATATTACCCCATAGTTTCACGAAATAACGTTTTTTGAGAGGCAGAAGCATGCAAGTATTTTTTAAAAAATAAAATGTAACGCTGTTTAACATTCCGGTCTATGGAAAAGGAGAAATTCTGTGAGTAAGGGAAAAAAAATTAATTTTCCATTTTTTATTAATATTAGGCCATAAAAATGACGTTTGCAGTTAGGTGTGTGGGTCATATTGCCAAAAGTTGACCAATAAGGTGTCATGTGGGGGGGATCCTTCATCACTGAGTTGACATAATAATTTTAGAACGTTCTGTTCAAGGAGGGTTCAGTTAGAAAATTTGACAAACGTTGGCAAAAATAGGAAAATTTGAAGAACGTTTGCAAAAAATTGGAAAATTTGAAGAACGTTCTCAAAAAATAGGAAAATTTGACGAAGATTCGCAAAAAATTGGAAAATTAGACGAACTTTTACAATAAATTTAAAAATTTTTAAAAAGAGGACGTCAACAATAGGGGTGGGTGGGTCCTTTCTCTAAATGTTGACAAAAATTTGACAAAGTCCTACAATTGGTATTTTTGTAAACGTCCTTTCTGGACAGCCCCTTAGAACTAATGTCTTAGGACAAAATAAACATGAAATTCTAAAACGGGAACATTGTTTTAATTGATTTTGAGTGTTTTTAGGGAAATAATGGGAAAATATTACTAATTTTAAGGAAAAATTATGTATTAAGAAATTTTTATATTTTATATTAGGCCTACAGTAAAAACGCTAATATCTCAAAAGCAACTTTTGGTTTATTCGCTACTTCTGAACCTCCTACCGAAATATTTTGGGTAAAATCCCCTATTCCAATGAAATTTCACCAAAAACAAATTGAAGCTAACGGATAATATGTTCCGGTGTATGAATGGGATAAAAATGTATGCTAAAAACTAACATTTCTAAGGTAAAAAGGATAAAACAGCAAGCACTTTTACCTGAAGCTTAGAAGTTCTCCTTTACGATAGAACGCCATGTTCTATGTTACATGTTCATGTGCATAGGCGCCGACTTTGTAAAATTATTTGGGGGGCATCAACAGAATCAGCAATTCATTTATGAGTGACCAAACTCCATTTTTTGGGGGGAAGGGGAAGGGTGGGGGAGACCAAAACTTTTTTCTATATTTCGGCCGCAGGCAAAAATTTGAAGGATTTTGTTCACAATTTTGTATATTTTACTAAAAATGGCGCCACAGACGAGAAAATTTTTGTACTTGATAGTATACATTAAAAGAAGATGGCGCCGCTGGCGAATTTTTGACCAAAAAACATTGGAAAATGGCCTTAAAATCACCAAAAAGTGCCTATTTTGCCATGTTATTTATAGTATGAGTCCAAAAATAAATACTCCATCCTGAAATATTGGGAAGGAAGGGGGGGGGGACAAATACCCCTTCATGAATCCATGGAACTC
>JAQIXP010005896.1:0-10028 GCA_034700285.1 Proteroiulus fuscus
TGTAGTAAATTAAATAAGCTTTCCAAAAAATCAAACTCCATCGTTATCCGCTCAGCCAATATTGAGATCTGTTAAATTTTAGGAAAAATGTCACGTCTATGTAAAATAGCATGGGAAAACGGAACAGTCAACTTTTAAAATCGATAACTACATTCAGAATGCATGTGCCGTCATAATCATGCATCAGTTTTTGGTAAATTTAATAATCTTTATAAAAAATCAAACCCCATCGTTGAACTTTTACCCGTTCTTGAGTTAAAACAATTTGAAGAAAACGAATTTAACATTGAAATCCCCATAGGACCATGCTGTTAAAAGTGTGGACAGCCCCCTTAAACAATTTTTCTGTGCAAAAATTTGCAAAGAAACTTTTCTATAACAATTTCTGCAGAGTGAGTGAAGTGAGAAAGTGAGTGAGTGAGAGTATTAAGTACCCAAATTTGGGTATAGGGTTAAGGTGGACTCAAAACATGTAGATTCCTTTTGAGGTAACTGAATGGTGAAGGTGCATCCTAAAATGCAACCTTCTTTCTTGAAAATTAAACTCAGAATTTAAAATGACTCATTTCTATGCAATAAATCTCGATTTTCTTTAAGCGCATTTTTAGCACAACAAGAAAATCTTGACTTATGTGTTTTTTGATCTCAGTCCTTCAAATATAGTGTGGCTTTCATAGGCTTTTAATGCTTTTATTGCAGCGCTATTCCTGTTCCAACCACTATAGTAATGCATAACCTAAATCCTGAGATTGATGCTTTTCGATAAAAACAAATTTCTTTCAATACACAGTGGTTACTGTTGCTTATAGTCTTTTAGTTCACTCTGTAGGATTTTGGATGAAAGTTTTCATACTAAATTTGCATATTGTAAATAAATCTTTGATAACGTCTTTGTATGATAACGTCTTTCGACAAAATTCTAGAGAATCCTTCACTCAAGTATCATTTATGTAAAGGACGTAATGTTATATTAATGATGATATAAACATATTTATTATGAGAGACTGATGGATCCTTGCTTATAACCGACTGAGATTGTTGATATAATTAATCTAAGTATCTCTTGATGTAAGTCTGGGAGATGCATTATTTACATTACTAACGATGAAGGATGCTCCCCAGGCTTCTTCACCACTTACTGGTATATCTTACAAGCTTTTCTGTACTGGTATATGCTTCTATACTTGATGATGAACGTAGAGATAAGAGCACTTTTCTGATATTAGCTATAGGAATTACCAATTGATGATGTATTACATGCTGTGTATTACTACTTATTTTTTAATGCAGGGGAACCTTAACTGTCATCTATTTGCTATACGTATATACGAGTATATGCATTCATTATATGGAAATAAAAATGCAAGTTGTTTGAATGCAATCCATTAAAGTTTATTAATGTAGGATTGCAGTTTCATCCATTTTTTGAAATACACTTTCTGGAAATTCTTGTTATGTTCAATTCAGTTTAAATTCAGGCATGTTTACTCCAATCCTCTAAAAGAAATTCGTGCTAGAACGACGGATGCTTATCATTGGTCCTTTTTCTTACGTTCTATAAGACAATGGAATAATCTTCCTAAAAATAGTTAAAAATTGTTAGGAACTTAATTTAACAATGATGTTTAAGTTAACTGTATGACGTGGGAGTATTCTCTTGATTGTGGGATAATCCCCCTTACCAAATGGGATTATATATTGTATGCTGATCGTAGGGTACTGAGTTGAATTGAATTGAATCGAAATTGTGCAGTAATATAGATGGTATCATATTAATATGCCAATTCTTTGGTAAATTTAAGTCATATAGTAAACTATACCATTTACATAAAATTGGTGGGTTTTTTTTGCTGTGGCTTACTTTATTTAAACAAAATAGAAATAATGAGGCAGACTCTTTCAGTTGAGTTTGGAATTTATAGATTCTACATCCTAAACTATATACTATAAATAACCAACAGTGTATTTCAAAAGCCTCACGTCAATTATACTAAATATAACCTATGAAAAGGAACAAAGTTTCAAGCAACTTCAACTCATATTTAACTCCCGAGGAGCATATTGTTGATTCTAATGTATAATACCCTGAATAAGAAATTAAAAAAGTGAACTGGGGAATCAATTTCTTCACTAGATTGCAGTATATTTCTGACTGTAGGCCTATAAGCATACCGTAAGCACCATGTATATGCTTTAAGAATTATGCTGAGTGATTCCTTTCCAGTTCACATTTGTTTCAGGAATTTAACATCGACGTCATAAATACAGTCTATAGTATAGGCTACTATCCATTGGCAAATCCGGGGGGGGGGGAATTGTAGGCATGAAGGCTATGCTTCCATCTGCTAGCGCTTATCCCACCTTGAGCAAAGGTTTATACGTTATATTTCTATTGTGGTATTTGCATATCAAAAATGTTTTACCATACGGACATGGTAGGAAGAAATAATGCATTTTTCAAAAGGAGTTTGCTGTGGAGCTATAAACGACGTCATGAGGCAGCTCTTCAACCAAACATTTGAACATCATTTGTCTGACTCATGGTATGAGACCATTAAACTGAAAAACTGATGCCTGCATTATGCACTTGTAGTTTTTTTTTTTTTGCATTTTCCCATTGCATAATGGGCAAGTGCTGCTTGATGGCGTTGCTCCTTTTGTTGCTCAAGTTAGAATTTTGAAACTTTTTATTTTTTGTTAAATAACGTTACTTGAAAATGTGGTTGTGAAATTTCTGAAATGCAGTTTTCTCACTATATTTCCTGTTAGGGTGAACTTCCTGTTTAACTAATTTAAACCTGTAATTCAGTAATTTAACATTTTCCAACAATAATCTACAGTTAAATTAAAACAATTGACCTTTAAACAATGTAATAATGGATTTCAAGTGACGTCATTTGCCATACTCATCGTTGTCCATTTGTGGTCATTTGTGGTGGCATTGTGCATACAATTATTTGTGAAAAGCAATGCATTTTATAACTTTTAATTATCGATACCGTAAATGCATGCCATGCTTTTTACCATCTAAAACTATCTGCAATGTTTTCCGATGATCCTAAGACAAGCTAGGAAATAGTTTGGCAAATGACCAATGTCCTTTGCCAATAAATGTAAACGTGATGGTATACAGCAATGAAGTTTATGCTGTAGCATTTTGCTTACATGTACATGTATTAAGTTTTTTGGCACACGGATACATGCCTTTGTTTTTCTGCTATTTAGCCATCAATTTGATAGTTGCTTAATTCATTGGAATGATGTGCTTTAAGATAAATACTTGCACTCTCACAAATGACTTGCCCAGTATAAATTTCCTCCAAAATGCATTTCTTCTGGAGTGAGTGGCCGATAGGATTGTTTACCACATTTATTTTGCCTATTTTGTATTATGCTTTTAAGAATGCATTATTTCCATGTGAAGGAACTTGGACGAGCCTCTATTGTCAGTGTTTATGCATTTATACGGTAAACTCGAGCTTACATAAATCACGCTAAATATACACACTGGAATACAAGTGTAGCCATTTATTTTACACTTTGTGGTTGGGTTACTGCTTTGCACTGTTATTATTTGAGTTATTTGGTTATTCTTGATGTTGTTATGTTTTTTTCTTTTACTTACCACCAACCGAAATGTGCATACATAGATATTTTTATGATTATACACCCACTTATAAGGAGCACTTCAGTAGCCGTTTAGTATTTTTATAGCTATACAAATTTACTCTACCCACAGGAGAAAATTAAAAAAACAAAAATTTCTAAAACTTTTACTTATACTCGGTTAAAGAGAACCTCAACTAATTGCATTTTTATATATTAAAAACATTACAAATCCTAAATTGCTGGCCCACTTAAACTTAATTTTTGCTGATAATTATTAATTAGTTATAATTAGAGAGACTGTTAACAATATGAGCTTGTGGATGGTCTTCATCTAGAAAATCCAGAAAATGGATTTCGAATTATAGCTACACATTTCTGCAGAAAACTTTACAATTATATATTCTACAGAAATAATTCCTACTTAAGTTTCTGTATACTAAAGTATAGGGCCTACCTAACATGATCTGCTTAGACAGAAATTGTGAAGGAGCTTATAGGTTTCTGCAGAACATTAATGTAAAGCTTTTGAGAAAATTTGTCAATTTAGTCTGAAGATAATTTTTACCGAAACTTTTTCATATGTCGTGCTTGCATAATGCCTTCAAGCTCGTCTTTTCTGATTGGTCTTTTTGAATTCTCAAATTCATATACATTTTTGCGCAAAGCAAAAAGGTAATCTGAGAACTTTTCTTTCATTTTTGGTGAATTTAGTAGTTGTGGGATGTTATGAAAGGACACCTACCGTATATATGTTTATCATGATAAAAATGTAGAAAGGATTTTGGGACAAACTTTATATTCATGGTCTGTGCTAAAACGATTTTGGTTTGAGAATGATGGATGGATGGTATCTGAATGAATTTAAATGGGCCAAACTTTATAAAGCTATTATACTTTTTAGCCTGTAGCTGTTGAAAAAGCCATTATAATACTTTCACTAAAATGTGATATATATTTCTACATTCAGTGCACTAGTGCCATCGAACTCAATTTTTATTATGCTTTGAAATTCTGTTTTAACTTTACTCCTGTATCGAGTTTTTTTTTTTAGAGTATTTGCTTTAGCCAAAAGTGCCCATGAAGTGGATTTTCAGTAGTGCTATAAAGTCAGTCAAACTTGAATTGTCACAACACATTGAGTGGCATCGAAAGCAAAATAAACAATACTTTTTTGGCATATGGGTTAAGTACTTTTTATCAAACCGTTTGACAATGGACGCGAAAAACGCCAACCCTGTACAAATTATTGACATTATTTCTTTGATTGGTAATGCTGGAAGAGTCATATATCAATGAATTCTTTTGAAAAATAAACCTGTCATAACTGCTCATTGTTGAAATATGGCAGACTTTGTTGGATACATTTAGTTTGAGCCCGTCGTTTGCTAATATTGATTGGAAATTTCAGTTTTTGTATAAGGTCACTTGGGCGTCATTGCGACATGAAAATGGCATGGTATTGACGTTGAACTTTGCTAAAGAAAAGTTAATTAAATAAATCTTAGGAAGTATGGAACTGACACATTGTAAAGAAAAATTATGGTTCACACTTGATACGGGAGGACTAGCTGTTAATAAAAAATCCGATAAATTTAATAGACCAATGGACTTCGAAAATATTGATTTTTTTTGTAAAAAGCTTATGAAGTTTGAAAAATCTAGAGATTTTTCATTTCTTAGCTTATTAATTTTTTTATTTTTGAAGAGTAATCATCTTACGTAACATTGCAAATAGATATGAAATTGATATTGTGCTTGATATTGTGCTTGAGAAGAAATCAGTAAAGTCAAAGGTTTATCTTATATTTTACCAAACTTAAAGGAAATGCAGTGCCGGATTAACCATTAGGCAGAGTAGGCACCCGCCTATGGGCCCCACGACTTTTAGGGGCCCAGTGAGCACAGCACCTCCAGCAAATTCGATGGGGCCCTTCGTGGGTGAGGGAAACGATTTTAATTTTTCCTTTAGGTACATTTTTCTTAATAAAGGAGAAACATCAAATGATGGTATTTAATTTTTCTGATAAATAATTAAATTTATTAAACATTTGAGAATGATTTTTGCCATTATTAGCCCTGTGAGCTTTACAACCGGGCAAAATGTGGTGAAAAACTCAGTCAACTTTTAAATTTGATAACTAAATTGAGAATGCACGTTGAAAAAAAACATACCTCAATTTTATAAGTATGTTTAGTAGTTTTTCAAAAAATTAAACCCTATCATTATAAAGTTAGCGAAAAAAATCATGTCAATGTAAAAATGCACATGAAAACTCAACCGTAATATTTAAAATTCAATATATAAATTTAGAATACATGTAACAAGGAAAATATACTGTTACTTTACATTCAACATTGGCGCAGATCACGCTTTATGATTGAGGAGGAGGGGGGTTTAATGCTATTGGGGGCCCTATATTTTACCGCCCATTTTAAGTTCTAGGGCTTAAAACACTATGAAAATTTAAATTTTGGTGGTATACCTCCCCCGCATGATCTGCGACCATGACATTGTAGATTGTATAGAGGGGGGCCCCAAGATTTCGACTGCCTAGGGGCCTCCACAGGGTTTAATCCGGCACTGTGATAAGTTTGATGTGATAAGTTTGAATGAGTCAATCTCGAGTAAATATAAAGAAATATATGCTTGTACAAACATTTAAAAAGTTCTATTGCTTCTGACAATCTGATTCTGACAGTATTATTTTTCCTAGTATATGGGTGAATTGCTCAAGTCTGGAATGGTGATTTAAGCTGGGAATAAACTTCGAAATTACATGATATATTTTGAAGTTTATTCCCAGCCTAAATCACTATATATTCCAGACTTGAACAATCCAACCATGATTTAATTTTAATATTTTCCCCAATTTGCGTACCGAATATTTGTGTTGGTCCCAAAGTCATAAAAAGGCATAACATGTCATAAATTTTGGCTGATTTTCATGTGCGCATGGGTAGTAGAACTTTTACTATATAACATATAAAATGACCCAAGTATAGGTAAACCTGATTAAAAATTAGTGTCTTATTATAAAACTAGTAACTTTAAACATTTTGGAACTTAGATTTGTATATAGTTCAATTGAAGTATCGCATTTTAGTGATATTTAACAAATAAAAGTATCTCAAAAGTCATATATTTAGTTGAGTAGTCTAGACACCATGTATAATGTGTCTTAGAGATTCAATATAGCGTTTTTTCACATTAAAATTGAAACTTCTCTATGAGCATATTACGCCATATTCCATTTTCTACTGTAAATTTTTAAAATAGCTTGGCTGCTTATACCTTATAGTAGGGATAAAACAGTTCAGGTTTTATGACCTTTACAAAATGTTAAGAGTCGAAGCCCTATTCATAGTTTTGCCATATGTTATATGGGCAATTTATTCTATAATGTATTCTCAAGCAGTGAGCCCCTCCTTGCTTTCCCACTTTAAGTCCTAAATTGTTTTACATTTCCTTATGATAAATATGTACAACGATTTATTTTCTTCATTAAAAGTCAGGCCTATTAATCCAGTTAGTTGGTAGTAGCAGCCCCATGCTAATATTGTTAGATTTATTAAGCCATTTAGTGCTGAAACTTGCATATGGAAAAAAAAACTTTGGCATTAAACTTGACTTTAGTTTAAGAAAAAATTATGAGTTCATCCAAAAAAGGAAGACATTAATTTTGGCTTATAGTTTATCCCTAGTGCATTTGGCATTGCCATTGAACTGACGACGTGAGTATAAATGCATATAAATAGACTTTTAACCTAAAGTTGCACTTATTTCATTTGTTTAGGCCTGATAAATGAATTAACGTTTGAATGAATTAAATATTCATTAACCTGTCAACACCCACAGATAGAAAAACCAATGCATATTGTTGGTAATTCGTTTATTTGCTCTGTAAATGAATAAAGGGTAATGGCTTGAATTTTGTATAATGTAATTGCTTCTCATTGACTTTCATGGGAATGCAATATGCCATTGAGCATTTATTTTGCAAATATAAACAGTAGACTGCAGTGAATTTATACAAATGAAATGAGATATCATTTGCTTGATATCATTTGCGTTAAACATTATAAGGCATAATATCCATGATTTCTACATACTATATTTCACTTAATTTGACCTAAAATCCATGATGTTTTTTCATCGCCCAATTTGGTTGAAATATAAACTGTCAAAGGGTATTGAATCTATTTGTTAACTGAAGTTTGCCTGAGTGTACAAAGTGTTTTTCAGGACATATACTATGACTATATTTGATGCATTTATTTATCATTGTCATTGGAAACACATAAATCATGGATATGTGCACACTTGTCTCTTTTGAAGTATTCTCTTTCTCAGTTATTTAGATGTAATCTATAGACCAGAAGCAAATAATATTTTTTATATATTCCAAGTCTCGCCTTGGAACTAATGAGAACTTATTTATATAACTTGGTATCATAGCCTTATTTATAGGGATTTTATAATTTGAAACAAAAATTAAATATTTTAATTTTACATAATATAACACAATATCACAAATATATTTTGACATTGCAGTGTCCTTTATACAAATATGCTTTTTATAAGCTGCAAGTATTGAAATATTTATTTTCTTTTGAAAGAAATATTAAAAAAAAAATGGGGAAAATAATTTTTTTTACTTGTACGAGTATAATATTTTGGCCGAATACATTACATTTGTCAGCTGTGGTATACAACCGCAATTTGTCATACATATCTCACTTTTGACATTTTCATTGAAAATATAAATTATTTTCATTCAACCATTGAAGTTTTTTTGAAATCCCAGCTATTTGAAATTCTTGAATATAACCTTTATAAATGGAGACTGCATGTTTAAATTATATGTTATATCTCATATATGGGATTAGTGGAAAGCCTGACTGATCCTATTAAAAGATTTTAAAAGTATATTGCTTTGTTAAATGTCATCTGTGGGATGGGGATATGCATTACAGTCCAATGCAAAAGTTGTGGTACTGTTAATCCAAGTCAGCCAGTGGTCACTTTTGACCCTAATAGAAAAGTTAATGCAGTTGTATTTATAAACGTGTGTGGGTGGATACAGAAATCAGAATAAAATGTCAGAAACACCACTGTAGTGATATTGTTCTTTGAAACTTGTTAACTTGTCTTGAGGGATGCTTTGCAAAAGGTCAGTGTTCAAACTTCAGACTACAGCTGTAATCTGATAATTATTCACTCAAAGGATGAGAGTTTGTTTACCATGTTATTTCGTTAGATCCATGCAATGTCCCTTTAGGATTCAAATGTTCTTTTCCATTAACAACAAAGATGTTGGTTTCATGTCTAACCTAATAGGGCCATAACTTTGTAATCTATCTGCAATGCATATCCGATTCCCAACAGTGTCAATTATATAACCAGACATTGATATAGGCCTACCATAGCTTGCAGTAGAGTATTCTTGCTCTTGAATTCGTATTTTGTATTCCCAAAAGTCATGCATGCATGATTCAGGGCTCGTATGCATGATTTTCATTGATTTTTCAAATTAAATCTTATTTCATCTTTTCTTATAAAACATATTGTTTCGCTGTCTTTTGTTTTCATTTTCTGAAACTATATACTAATGACATTAATTGCCGGCAAGCAAAAGGTTAAAAAAAGAATGCTAACTTAGCAATTCCCATTTCTATATCCATGGAAATATATAATGAGAGAAGCCCCAATTATGGTTATTTCTTAAAACTTTTCTAATAGTCTACAGTACACAATACGTATGTCTATATCTAGTTTTCTTTGAAAGCTGCTTCATGTTATATAGCTATTTCTATTAAGTATGAATTTGGTCGTGTACCGGTATTTCATGCAATTTTGCCTGTAGCTTGTTGTATTTATAATAACAAATAAGAGCTCATGCTTCCTGCTGGGAATCCAATGGAATTTTCACTTTGGATTACTCTTGAGAGCTGGATAATGTGACATTTAATTAAAATTGCAAAAGTTTTAAATGTCATCGCAAACATCATTGCCCCTAAACATTACTTTTACATTTATTGAATTAAGTGGCAATAATTTCCTTTAATTACTGCATGTTAGGTTATAGGTGAGCACTGTATGCAAGGTTGATTCATTAAATTTTAACTTGCTGTTTGTTTGAATGCAATGCTCAGCATTTAAATCAGGAAAACGTATATAGTGAATGGAGGTAAAATGAATTTTATCACAACATTGAATTAACCGACTGAAAAGGATTTCTGCTGAAATGATTTTCAGAATATACACTGTAAAAAATTTCAGTAGAATTTACAGTTTAAAATACGTAAAATTTACGAATCTGATAGTTCTAGGTGGCTTATAGCCAACTACCGTAAATTAAACGGCATTTCACTGTTAAAGTAACTGACTAACCGTAATATACATTTTACTGAATTTTTGC
>JAQIXP010005897.1:0-10027 GCA_034700285.1 Proteroiulus fuscus
ACGCCATGTTTATTAAAGCATAGTGGCGCCTTCTATCGGAATGAAGGCGCGAGCTCTCGTGAGGCCATAGACGTACACGTGCTAGGGGGCGCCACCTCACTCTAAAGCTTGCCGAAAGCAGCCGAAGGCTAAGGAAAATGGCGCCTACCGTGCATTTTCTTCAAAATGAAAACTTTGCTGCCATTATTATTGGCACAGAAGTTAACAGACCTAGCTAGTAATTGTGTACTGTTTCAAAATAACTTGTTTCAAAGTGGGACTTTCCCTTTTAAAAAAAATTTTCCAATTTCTACAATGTTAATTTTAATACATGATGGACTTTTTCTTAGATGTTTAGTAACGTATACATTAAATCATGAATCTTTATTCTCGCCTCTTTTATCCATGGTAAGCTTTTGTCGCTTTCCCCTTTAAATAATATGCAGGGTCGAAAATAAACTACAAAAATGCACCAGAGCCAGAAAAAGAAAGTAAGTTAAATGTTTGATGCCTTTCTCGCAGAAAATCAGAAACATAAATAAAAAGGGGACAAATAATAATTGTACCATATAAAATAGGTTTTTGTTTACCAACCAAAATTCCATAAATTGGTATTACTTTTCAGGCGTAATTTTTTTTTCGCACCAATACACTCGACATTCAGTCAAAGGGAATAAAAGGATCAAAAAGACGAAAGGTATGGGAAGAAAAAGATTTTCACCAAATCCTATCAAATTTTTCACAAAAATTGGATAATATATAGAGTACAGGCTTATCTAGCAACCATCAGGCCACTGCGAGACTCCGTAGGCCTACATATTATGCTCTGAGCTAATTTCTTTACTTATGTAAAATAGGTCTGAAAATAAATTTCTGTTTAATCGCTGACTCATTTCAGTTAATATCCTTATAAGAAATTTACGATTACTGACATTTGCCAATTTCCTGTTCAAGTTTCTTAAGCTAAAAACTTTTTCTTCCCTTAAATTTGCGAGCAATTAAAAACCATGTGCATGAGCCCAACCCTATCGACCCTAAAATTAGAAACATTTTTTTTTTTTATTTTTACAAAAGTTGAAAAGAGTTCATGTAATTTTAGGCTGGAAAAGTACTGAAGCCTTTACCACCTGCATTCTGATTCATTTTTTACTGCATCCAATGCATTTTTGTCACATTTACATATCCAATTTTAAAGCAAATGGATATCAAGATCATGGTGACTACAAATTTCAGTAAATAAAATTCCCTGAGTTCTCCAGGTTTTCCAGGGTCATTTTCACATTTTTCCAGGTTCAAAAACATTTATTTTGGATGGCGAAACGATGAAATAAATGAAATGCACAAATTTCAAAGCTAATCATTTGCTTTCCATTGAAGAGCCAAGATATCATTTTTGATTTTTGCAGCAGCCAATTACTGAAATCAATTTTTGTGCTGATTTTCAGGATAATGTTAAAAAAAATACAAAATAAAAACGTTGATATTGAAAAATTCCAGGTTTCAATTCAAAATTCCCTGAGTTTTTCCAGGGTGAATATAAAATTCCCTGAGATTTCCAGGTTTTCCAGGTTAGTAGTCACCATGAAGATCTCCAATATGTTCCAAAATACGCCTGTTTTTGCGTGCAAAATAACGATGCAGGGTAACTAAAATGGTTACCCACTCGTTATCTACCTAAATAGGTAGGGTACCAAATGAGATCACATAAATTGCTTTTCTGGGGTCACCGCTTTCTCTCTAGGCCCCTTAAATATGAATTATGCTTAATAATCAACATGATCAACATTGACCATGGTTTGTTTTTAATCATAATCCAGCTCTTGTAAATGGGATATAATTATAGGTTCGTGAACCCACAATATCATAAATATTAAAACAGTTTTTAAGAGTTTATTACTTGGCCAATTCGTCAGGCCACTCACAACAACAACACCTCCACACCAACTACGACGATGGCTAAAAAAGGCCATTTTTAGACATTTTTTTCTAAAAAAAAATCCACAAATCTCAGCATCAGAAGAGCAACAGGTTGGAATTTGCGAGTGTGTGTAAGAAAGCAAATTACCAGGGATGAAAAGATAGAAAAATTCCACCAAAAAATGGACATCGAGGAAGAAAAAGGTGCACTTTTAACAAACTGGAGTAAACCTTAAGGGCAACCATATTAAACATTTCAGAAAAAGTTGTTTTCAATGAACAGGTTTCTTACTACTCAATTGGATTTTCCAATCAGCAATTAAAATAAGCATTTGAATCTGCTCCAAATTTGAACCAAGTGCAAAAATGCATAGAAGAAGAATAACTAGAAAAAAGTCTCTTTAGGGATATTTCCTTAGGGAATTTCTATGTTAAGTTTAAATGAAATAAAGTAAACAATTAAGGCTTGGTATAAAAAAGAAAAGGAATTTAGCATAGGCCTAATTTAATATTTGTTTTAGCACAATTTAGATTTACGAGTTATATAGGTCCTACGGCAATTTGGCAATATAAACCAGATGCACATTTTTTTCCCATTTCTTTAAAAATATGAGTTGAACCAGAATTTACCAAAAATTCACAAAAGTTTGACTTGTAGTCTGAGATGTGGTCAATCATTTGTGGGCAGTCCGGTCGGCGTCATTCTGGAGTAAAGTATCCACCCGTGGTGGTCAAGGGCAAAACGAAAAATATTTACCAAACCAGGAGAAAGGGGGGCGCATTGTACACCCCCTTCCCCTACAATTATAACTGACATAACCTAGTAGACGGTGTTATATCATGTTATATTTGCAATTTAAAATAAATTTCTATAGCAACAATTGCAATCATATTATAAACCATTCATGTTGTCAAATGCTCCCACTCAAGTGATGGCGTAATTTATGAACGACCCCTTACAGACAATAAATTTAATTGTGTCAGAAGCAGGTGTCCACGGAAGGTCGGCAATGTGGTCAACCGTTCGTGGGCAGTCCAGCTGGTCAGAAAATAAGTAAGTGGAAAGTGGGACTTACATAAGATATCATGGGCAGGTTCCAGGCGGCTGCAAGACTGCCCTCCACGAAGCACGTGTCTTCGGGTCCGAAAAATGCGATGGCGTTATGTTTCCACTGCTCAGTGAGGGCCAGGATGACTGTTTTGGGATCGCTTCTGGAATCGTTCCAGATGAAATTGAGCGTGTGGCCCACCAGCAGACTATCGTTGTTGTTGATGTTTTCTATGGCATACTTCAGGGCCCCTGAAATGCTCAGACCTTGGGCCTTGTTGGCGAAAGGCCCGTGAAAGTTGGCCAAGTATCCGACGGTGAAATTCTCGCACGACGCCGGAGGAACAGCGAAGCACAACAGCGACGCACCGACCACGAACACGGATAGTTTAACATGGCACAGAAAAACGACCGAGGGGCACATACTCCTTGATTAAAAACGCGAAAAAAATTAATAAAAGAAAACGAAAAAAATTGCAAAAAAAACCCCAAAAAAACTAGGGTTAAATCTTAATGGAATGCCAGCACGTGCTGATGCGTTCCAAAAGCAGGGCTTCGAAAAGTTATTTGCGGCGCTTCATTTAAAAGACTCGACGGGATTCCCCGATGACACTGGCGTTAATTATCCGCTTTTGTTTTTTTTTCGTTAATTAAACACGGATAAATGACAAAAATAATTGTTGATTTCGTAAGAAAAATAACAACATCACCGTCGTAGGGTCGAATCGCGGGCGGGCGGACCAACTAAGTGGCAGTAAAAATAGGATACGTTTGGCATTGCGCCCGAAACATTTCTTCCAATGTCACGAAGATGCGCGGCGTCGCGAATGATGACAACTTCATGACTACAGAAAAACAAACTTTTAAAACTCGTTTCGCTCCAAATTCGATTAATAATAATGTAACAAAAACTTGATAAACATCAGTTACGAGCGGACGAAACGTGGACAGAACCTACACCTTCAGCTTTCACTCAACAAATGTCGTTGTCGTCCGGTCGAGGAGGGAAGGAAGCAACATGCAGGATGGAAAATCGGTTTAATAGGCGAGTCCATTTCGAAGTATGCAAAGGGGAGACGAGAAATCACCCTTGTTATCCAACAGAACAAAATAAAAAGTTGGAGAGGTAGCCTATAATAAAGTTGTTGCCACGTGGGTGAGGATGTCGGTATATTCGTTTGTAGTATCAAAATAAAATAAAAAAAAAACAATCCTGGGAAAAGCCAAAACAGCTGGATCTATTTTTAGAAAGATGACTCACCGTGACGTAACGGTGGAAAACACACGCGACTCGTAGATTTAGCACGCGAGATTTTACGCGTATCACATAGATAAAAGCACGCGCTTCGGGGACATAGCACGTGCGAGGTTTTAGAATCCCACGACCACGTGCAAAACGAAGTTTTCGAAAGCTGAATTTCTTAGGCTTATCGTTTTTTGAGTTATTCTTTTATCAGAAAATTCATTAATTTTTTTGCAAATTTCACAAATTCATCCATTTTCCAATCCAAAAATAATTGACTTGTACCACTTTTAATCCAACGACAATGCTTGGATTTGTGCCGCGCCTTCGATCGACGTCCACGGCCAAAATCTGCTCGGTTTTCCCCGAAAAAAGCAGCACGAAATCAGGGCGCATTTGGCAGTAAAAATAACCCGCACAAAAGTCTCGGTCACTCCGATGGTCAGTTGGTCAAGCGAATCCGGTGTACAACACAAGGAACTCACGTGGTAAATATGCTATCGAAGTGCACAAGTGTCCTCGGACTTCATGCTTTTATCAATGACGTACCGCAAGGCTAAAAGTCCAAACCGATATTAATGCCTTGTTTATCGTCCTATACGAAACACGGAGGGGAGAGCAAGAATCCCGAAATGGGGCCAAATTTTAAAAAGTTTTTTCATGAGTAGTACCTGACACGACTGCAATACTGAGCCTATTCTCACTCTGGAGCCACCTTTTACATTAACCGTACAAGGCTTCAGCTGTCCTATTTTACTGTCGAAAAATGTGAGCCAATTGGCTACTAACCACTCTCTGCCGCCATCTTGCTTTTCCGTACAGTGTGTCCTACAAACCCCCTGAAAATAACAAAAAAAAAGATAAATGTATTATTATTTTCCCCCTCTCTTCTTTTTGGTACCATGGCACTAGATGACTCCAAATTTTTCGTGCTGCATAGGGGTCATGAATTACTTCATTTGCCTTCGTACTGATAATGTAAAGGTTTTCATACAAAGTCCATATTTATTATAAAAAGAAAAAAAATCCCACCAAATTAGGCAATACTAAAAATCTCAGAAAATTTCCTCCATTGAACAAAATTTAAATTTGTTTTTAAATATCCATGTTTTTTTATCCATGCACAATTGTATCGAAAGAAAGTGAAGCCGAAAATGAGTGAGTCCAATGATGAACCTTTCTCCCGTTACTAACAGATGGCGCTAAAAATTTCTGAGCTTTTAAGATTCAGGCAATATGGCGCTACCCATGTTTTACATTAAAAATGATGATTTTTCATTCTGTTATAATATTTTATTCTACGTTTTGTTCTAATGCCTTGCATTTTAAAAATAACTGTAATCAGCTGAACTTCTGCTTTACTTAAAGGGAAAATCCCACGTTAAAAGAAGAGGGTTGTAGAGGAAGAGAATGACAAATTAGGTAAGGCATGGAAATTGTAATTTGATTTGAGCCCACCAATCACTAAATAAAATATCCCAAATATATGGATTTGGTTGAAAATGCAAAGCACAAGTAGGCACCATTTTACTGACAGTACGTAGCGCCCTCTTATGGGTAAAAGGCATCAGCACTCGTGCAACACGTAGACCCGCATGTCCTAGAGGGCGCCACCAACTTTCAGTGTCTGCCGAAATCTATTAATAAATGGCGCCTAACGTGTATTTGGCAAAAGTCGTGATTTCTTCAATATTGAAACTGCTTCATTTATTATTGTCTCAGTCATTCATATCTAGTAAGTGTTCACAACTTAAATATCACTTGTACTTGTTACAAAGTGGGACTTTCCCTTTAATAACATTTCCCAAATAACATAAAGAGATAATTTCTAACCTCGTATAATTATAATTAAAGTAATGAAGTGATGAAAATATTCGTCCACCAATTGAAAGCAGTCATTAGTTGTATTCATAGATGACGTCATAGGGAGGCATGTATTGCATTAAATTTATAGTTAAATGATTAACAATGTAGTAGGATTAAGAAATCCAACTCAATATTTTACTCCAAAGAAAATTAATAACTAAATATATCATGAATAATTCATCACACTTTTTACTGTTTCTAATTTAACGAAACGTTTTACAACCTTTAAAAATTTGATATCATTATACATGCATGTACCTAGAGTAGGCCTATTGTCATTAAGAAAAGTAATTTAGGATTATTGCCCATAATTTATGATTAAAATGTAAATATAGTGAATGCCATTTTCTCGGTAGGCCTAAATATTTAATCTCGCAATTTGATTCCATGTGGATTGCATACTTGGTATATTGAAAAAAATGCATTACTCAGCATGGGATCTATATATAATGTAAAAATTGTATTACATTGTGTCTATACTATAGACTGCTAAAGCCTTAAAATAAGTTTTCTTTTCTTTGGGTCAATTTCATGTGTTATAATTATTGCAAAAAACTGAATGTCTTAATGAAAACCATAAAAAATCATTACTTTGACAAAAAAATACCAACTTTCTATGACTTTCTTTGTTCCTTTTCAAAATTATATTCTACTTTTATGGTTTTCTTATTACCTTTGCCAATTAAGGGATATAGGACATTTTATGATCTTGTTATCTTATTACCATTGCTAAACTATGACTTTCCTAATACCTCTGCGAAACTATGACAATTCTATGACTTTGTTATAACTTTTTCCAAAGTATGACATTTTATGACTTTGTTATTACTTTTTCCAAAGTATGACTCTTCTGTGACTTTGTTATTTCTTTTTCCAAAGTAAGACATTTTATGACTTTGTTATTACCTTTGGGCTTTGCCAAAGTATGACTTTTCTGTGACTCTGTTATTACTTTTTCCAAAGTATGACTTTTATGGCTTTATGATTACCCTTGACAAAGTATGACATTTTATGATTTTGCTATTACGTTTGCCAAAGTATGACATTTAGAACTTTTTTAATTACTTTTTGCTGAAGTATCTCGTTACTATGGGTTTTTTATTACCTCTGACAAAGTATGACTTTTTTATGACGTTGTGATTACCTTTAAAAAAGTATGACTTTTCCATGTCTTTGTTATTACCTCCAGCAATGTATGATTTTTCTTTAATTTTTTTTCCTAATAAATAAATGCTCAAAATTACATGATTGAGTTTTTATTGATTTAAATCCTTGAAATATGGGAGGTCATTTACTACAGTATAAAGTGACCTTGGAATTTTGACTAAAATAAAATGTAAATAAATTAAAACTTTTGGGACATACTGTAGCTTACCAGGATTGGACCATAGGTTAAGGTTGAGTACTTAAGAACAATGCTATAGTGCCCTTTTGTGAAATTTAAAATTTAGGACCTATGCAAAAAGGTTAAGGTTTACTATAATATCAAAACTTTTGTTTACATACCGGTAATAAATTAATATTAATTTAGTCCTATGGTAAAAGATAATTACATTTATGTTCAGGTAACAATAATTGATGAGATGAATATTGTTTACCTTGTCATACATTACAGGAAAATTGTTATTATAATTACAAATGTAATTAAATACTTAAGTTATATATAGCTAGACAATGGCTTTAAGACAATAGACAAGACTATTCAAATTACATAAAAATATTTTCATTGCTTTAGCATAACCTCATTATACATTATGGCATTCGGTAATTAATTTTCTATTTATATATAATTAGTTAATTGGAAAATTTTGACAGATAGCTTTTAATTATTTTAACTTTAAATTAAAAAAAAATTAGCCATCACCAATCTGCCACATTTCAGGTTCAAATCTCAATTGTCTTTTTTTATAATAATATTAATAATACTAATAATTAATAATTAGTATACAATAACTAATTAAAATTAAGTCATTTTTACTGCTCTTCTTAAATATTGTCAATTAGTTTTCTAATAAAATGCGAGCTTAATTACAAATTTTCGGTGGGTTTTTTTTGTTTTGGCAACTAAAAAGTAATTGACATTCTGGCCGCTAGGTGTATTATGGCCTAAGGTATGATTAAACCGACAATAGTTGTTTAATTAATTATCCAATAATTAAAAGTAGTTTATAGTTTTATCCGAAATATCGCGTACTCTTAAAGGTGCATGTAACCACACTATATCACAAAACATCGTTATATAATGAAATTGGTTAGAAGTTTGTTGTACAACTTGTTATATGACGTCATAACTTGTTATATAACGTCATAACTTGTTATATAACGTCATAACTTGTTATATAACGTCATAACTTGTTATATAACGTCATAACGTGTTACTGAATGATACAATATGGATGATATGCCACGAGAAATGTTAAATGACATCGTGTTATATCACTTTTTCTTCTCAAAACGTGTTATATAGCAAGGTTATACAACATGCTACAAAATGAAGAAAACAGTTATATAACATGATGCAATTTAACATTTGTATTGGTATATCATCCATTGAATCATTCAATAACACGTTATGAAGTTATATAACAAGTTGTAAAACAAACGTATAACTTATTTTGTTATATAACATGTTTTGTGATAGTGTGGACGCATCTTAATTAACAAAAATGCATTTCCCAAATTTTTACAAATTAAGATGTTATTTAATAAAAAATAAAATAAACATTTTTCAGTGAGCAGCAGAAGTATAACGTCATCAGGCAGCACTTGCCCATGACGCAATACGCCACGCCCATAATTCCATTCAGTTTGCTTGTTGCATATCAGTTCGAGCCAATCAGAAGAGCCCAATGATATTGGAATTAATGCACTGCCTCATGACGTATTCTAAAGCTGTGAAATTTTGGGAAATGAATTTTTTTCCCCATTAAATTTTCCATTGATAAAAATATATTTTAGTTTGATTTTCCCCCTTTAAAATGATAAATGTTTTTTTTTCCAGTTTGTATCCTTGGATTTGTACTTGACCACTGGCCATATTGACCTTAATATTTTTCCCATCAATTTATCAGTACAAAAGAAAAATGAATGTTCTGGTTCAACAAGTTCAAAGTTGTCATAGTCTAGACTATGTGATTAATTTCTAAGGTGTGATTTCAGATTAGGCTTTCTCCCGCCACTTTTGTATTCTGGTAATTGCGGAATCGTAATGTTACGAAAAAACATGCCCCCTCACGTGTTTAATTTTACAAAGGCGTTGTAGATTGCGTGACCAATCAGAGGAAAGAATTTTTTACGAATTTACGTGATCCCGCCCATGACGTTGTAAATGAACGTGCTTACACATTCACGAAGCATGGCGGGAGAATGCTTACTAAAAACATAAGTTTTTTTTATTATAATGGCGTCCAAAGCTATAACTTGCTAATTTCGAGTGACCCGTGCGAAATCCTCTAAAAATCCATTGAACCTAATAACACACTGCGATATCCTTTGACCTCTAGGTTAAGATGATTGCTCTCAATGGGACACTGACCCTTTCAATTATTATAGTGATTCAAATAGTCCACACCCTCTATTGGACATTTTATCAAACATTGAGTGACCATTTTATGATTTTATATTTAAATTCTGGCTGTCCTATATATATATATATGACATATGTAGGATATTTTTACAAAATACTGGATTATTTCACTATTTTTTCCCAAAAAAAAATTAGGAATTATTTCCAAAGTATAGTATAGGAATTATTTCCCAAAGTAGTATAGGAATTATTTCCCAAAGAAATATAGGAATTATTTTTTAAATATAGGAATTATTTTCTAAAATTTAGGAATTATTTCCCAAAGAAGTATAGGAATTATTTCCCAAAATTTAGGAATTATTTCCCAAAGAAGTATAGGAATTATTTCCCAAAGAAATATAGGAATTATTTTTTAAATATAGGAATTATTTTCTAAAATTTAGGAATT
>JAQIXP010005898.1:0-10026 GCA_034700285.1 Proteroiulus fuscus
TTTTTTTTAACGTGATTTATGGATGACCCTAATTTATTGTTTGCTTATAAAATCCTAACTATATATTTCGTATCTTTACATAGTTAGGATTGAACAACTTTCACCACAAATCCGCTTCCCTGTTTGATTGTTTTTTGTCAGTCGCTTTGAAGATCTTCTGGTGCTGGAGTTGAGTTTTGTTTCATATACCATTAGATCTTAGCGATGAGTGCCGATTATGATAAATCGCTTGATGATATCATCAAGCTTCGAAATATTAGAAGGTAATATAATAATTTTCGATACACATCCTCTATACTGGTTTTTTCGCTGTAAAGATTGCGGTATGGGAAGGACCGTGGGGAAGGGAGATTCAAAATGGAATGTGCCCGAGGTCCTTTGAATGTAGTCTTGACGTCAACTTCAAAGCAAATCTTTGCTCAAACTTGCTTCTAATTTGGATGAACGTTAATTGGTCCAAAGATTAGACCCCATTTCTTCTACGAGCTGGACCTTGAGTTGACCGCTTAAATGACAGCGTTGACCGCGCAGAGAAACAAGACGTTGTTCGATCAAGGGAAGTGCCTTTTGAGGGGCTATAAAATCCAATAACTACGGTATAGGCTTATACCATTTATTAAATTTCTCCTATATTAAACCGTATCATAGCCTATGGCCGTATATACCAGTATACGGTTTCAAATGGCACCCCTGATCAAACAATGGCTGTTTTTTTGGTACTACTTAAGGATAGGGTGGCCAGTATTTACGGCTGCCAACCTACAGGGGCCCGCCCCGGGAGTTGTTCCTGGGACCCAAGGGGAGTAGGTGGGCAGTGTCCTCGCGCTGCTGGCCCGCTGGGCTCGCGCTAAACCATATAATCTTTCCTCCTGCTGTATCACAACTGCCCCTGTAGGTTGGTAGCGGTAAATACACTGGCCACCCTCTCCTTAAGTAGCACCGTTTTTTTTTGCCTTGATATTAGAATAATGGAATTACACCAGTATCTTATTTAAATGTCGAGCTAGAGGATTTGGCATTACTCGTACCCGGGCCTGTGCTAAGCTTGCACGGATACTTACTTGCATGTACTTAAGTGGTCAATTCAAGGTCCAGCTTGTAGAATAACTTGGACTCATCTTTGGACCAGCGGTCATTTAAGTTAATAGCAAGTTTGAGCAAGGATTTGCTTTGAAGTTGACAAACACATTTCATAAATAAACATTATTTAAAAAATTTCTATTATAGCAGTATTACTCCTAAAATTGGTGGCGGACAGAAATGGCAGTCTAATTTAGCCACCTCAAATCGTCCAATATCCAACGTAAAGGGTGCACGAGTTGGCAAGAATGCAGTGGTTGGGGATGCTAGAAATAAACTTTTAATGAAGCAAAAGGTCAAGATGAAGGATGCGCGGGAAAAACTGAACGAGAGGGCGAGAATGACGGACGCAAGAGCCAAGTTGAACAAATTGGGGGTGCAACAACGGCAACAACTCACAAATAGACGGTTAAATACCAAGGCAGGAGTTGCCAATCGTCCAGTTCAACTCTCACGCTTCAAAGTGACTAAATCGTCGTCCGTACCTGCCATCCTCACGCGAACGGTAGGCCACTTGATGGCATATATAGTGCTAAGCCATGTGTTTAATGTTAAAATTTCGTCACGATCTTTTATACTTATAGGTGAAAAATCAATTACGGCAGCAGGGTAGACCTGGCGCTAAAACGAAATCTTCTATTCTTAGGGTATTTTGCACGTTGTATCGTTAACACTGATCTATTTCCACTGAAATATTTGAATTTCAATTTCGTGTTTACCAGGGCGTTGGGGTTCTTGGCGGCGAGGAAAAGCGAGTGTTTTTAACGTCAAGTGGTTTGACCATAAATAAACCAGTAACTCAGACGACTAACAATGTAAGTGTTTTTAAATGGCATTTTGAGCGTGCCAAGATGTATAGCCATCCTTGTTTTCCAGAATGCTCCTCCCAGCAACCTTTTCGTCCGTACTGTCAATTCTTTGGCCCATGATGCCGTGTACAAGACCGGTCCTTCCAAAGCCCCAATTCTATCGCAGAAGGTTTGCACCACAAAATCATTAACTACATACGAGCGTATGTGTAATTTTTAAACGGTGATTAATTTGTCAATATCGGTCTCGCAGAAGCGACAACTTATGGACGAAGAGGATGACGACTTGGACTATTTCTCGATGAACGAGAGTCAAGTGGATTTGAAAAGATGGAAATCTCAGGAAGATCAGGATGTGAGGAGCTTTTTATATCAATCTAAATGTGGACTGAATTGGTAATTCAAAAGTTTAAAATTTTTAAAGATTGGTATGGTCATGAGACGCAAGGTTGCGTTAGTGTCGAAAATCAGCCCCGGACTTCAGTCTCGATTGGGAGACTCGGATGCTGGAGTGCCTTTGCAGGGTTTCAAGATTCTTGTATCGAATTTGCACGAAGTCGTGACCAGACACGATCTTGTGGTGAGGAATCGAAACGGCTAACCAGCGAAGGTGTTTAAATCACAAAGTTAAAATTGAGTGGATCTCATTTTTTTAGGAATTATTCGGGAGCATCGGATCGCTGCAAAGAGTTCAGCTCGTCGGATTGGGAACGGCCGAAGTGGTTTTTGAAAAGCTGATTGATGCCAAAAATGCCATCGAAACTTACCACAAACGGGAATTAGATGGTAAATTGTGAAGAACTCCTTATTTGAGTGCTCGAAGGCCGATTGTTATTTGCAAATTTCAGGGCAACCCATGATTTGTAAATTGGTGACAACCGTTCCGGCGCAATGCACATCCGTAATTCCTGGGTAAGAACCACAGAAGAATATAGTATTATTAGGGCGACGCCTTGGCGTATCCGCTTGAATTGCTCTGTTTATTCATAGTTCCAGCGGCATAAGAGTGGGAACGCTACGCAGCGATCATATAGAAGAGGTCAGGGCAAAGGCTAGGATCGACCCTGCCTACGGAGCGTATCGACAGTTTAAGAATTCGGCCCAAAATCACCGAACTTCGGTAATATTCACCACGTGAGCCTGCCATTTTGGATAAAATACTAGTATCACTCGCATCACGAGTGATGGATTTCTCTTAATAATCTTGTTTCCTCATGCATTCATTCCCAAGACTAACAGTCATTTATCCTCTCAACCAACCATCAGTTCCATTAAATTGTTCAGTTATGATAGCAATCAAATTCAAGACTTAAGTTTTGCGTCAATATTTATTCAAAACTTTTTATTTCCAAATCAAAAAAAGGAAGAAGAAATGAATTTCCAGTCGTATTAAATTATTACAAATTATAACAATTCACCAGTTTAAAACAAAGAATTTCGCTCTCATGATTGTTAGTGATTATTAAACATGCCAAATTTTTTTGTGGAAAGCCCACCGTGGCGTAAAATAAAAAGAGTAAAGGCCATCCAAA
The DNA here is from genome assembly GCA_034700285.1 of Proteroiulus fuscus. Taxonomy (NCBI): domain Eukaryota; kingdom Metazoa; phylum Arthropoda; class Diplopoda; order Julida; family Blaniulidae; genus Proteroiulus; species Proteroiulus fuscus. The sequence goes on from JAQIXP010005898.1 coordinate 3,422, forward strand.
AAAAACAGGAGCGTAGCGTGTCCAATTGATTAATTTTATTTTACACGGCCACCGAAACGCTCAGCTTAAATTGGATCTGCTCTACCAAATTGTCCACTCTTTCGGATTTTCCTTTGAATTTGCTAATGTCCGGTCCGAGCATCTTGACCAGTGCCGGAACCTTAAAAAGCAGAGATGACCCCCCCATTAAAACTGGTTTGTTTGTAATCATTGATTGAATAGCGAAATTGTACTCACGTCGTTATAGCTGACGCTCATGAACCGTAATAGAGGAGTCAGCAACTTGAATGCTTTTGAAAAAACAAAAACCAATTAGCCAATTAAAAAAAGAAAGTTCCTTCGAGGAATTGATCTTATATTTAAGATCACCTTACCATGGTCTTCACTCAAATCACTATGCAGATGTTGAAGGATGGCAGATGCCAGTTCCGTTGCAGTGTCATCGAACACCTGTCAAAAATTGTGGAAATAAGAAATTGTGCTAGACGTTTACTGCCACAATCCAATCCTTGGGTGGCGTCAAGTACCTCTTTTAGACCTAGGTTATACATGAGCGTGACTCCCTTTTCGACGAGTGACGGTCGATCTGGCGTCAGTAGGCTGTTGACCGCAATCCTTACGGTGACGCGGGCGTTGCTGCACGGCTGACCGGCCTGCTGCCATTCTGAAATGTACAACATCCAATCGGACGCGGTGGCTGGCTGACACAGGTTACACATCTGAAAATATTGGAGTAATTTAATTTTGCCAGTTAAGATGGAAATTTTTAAACGAATCGAAATTACCAATATGCAGGTTTCCTCCTGTAGGTCTTTGTCGAATTTCTCAAAGTCGTTCAAGTAATTCATGAGGACGTGATCTTTTCTATCCATGTGGAGCAACAGGATGATGTCGTCCAGGAGCGAAGCCGCCTGTAGAAACTGAAGAAGGGACACTTTGCCGTCTTTGGGCACGCCATCATCTTGAAGAATCTTTCCTGAGGATACGGAAAGGACTCGCGTTAAAAGGTGAGACTTTTGGAGTTTAAAAATTCAATCGGGATTTGTGTCTTGTACCAATCATCTGTAAGTGCTGAGCTCCCAGAGCCCAAGCTCCGGTGTCATGAAGCACAAAGTCGCTCAATTCGGTCATCATTGTTTGTTCTTCCTCATTGAGGAGCTCCCGCAGATGCTTGCTCATGTTATCAAAGGCTGCAGTCGCCTGAAAAGTTTATTGATAGACAATACTTTGGAATATTACGATGATCGGTTTAAATATAAAGTAATATGGTACTAAATGCTGAAGGACAAGCACAAAATAAGTGAAAAAAAAAATGTTTTTTTTAATTATTTGTAACATTTTGGTGCACTGGTTGTACAATTTGTGTTAAACGAAACGATGAAAAAATTAATAGTAATTCTTGACATGCACATTTGCAAGATGTCATAAAATGAAAATAAAGTAATTTTCTTTCGACATGACATAAAATTAAAATGTTGGTAAGATGGTGAACAAAAATGAACTTTCACAATCGAAATAAATTTTGGTTCATATTCCTTTCTATTTCGTTAGCAAAAAAAATCTCTTTAAAACTTTGCTCTATTTACCAAGATAATAAATAGTCCTCTATTTATATTTTTCTAAAAATGTTGAAAGTCAAAATTGGGCATTAAGAAATCAATTTTTTTAACTTTCTATGACCCGTTATAATCACATTGAGTATGCTGTGTATTTCAATTTTCATTTTTGAAAAAATAAATATTTATTTTCAGAACTCAAAGTTCCCGAAATATAAGGTATGTTCATTTCATGTTTTTCCAGCTATGGGACCATTTGTGATCCAACTGGTGCCAAATCTGGAAAAGCAAGCAAAACGAACAAACCTATTATTTCTCATACAAAATAATTTTGCACTCACGTCAATGTCGGCAAAAACTATGGCAGGTTCTCTCGGTTTTCTCTCTTTTTTAGGCCGCCCGATGTTTGCATCATCGAGATCGCCGGATGCTCCATCGGCAGCACCAGTCCTGTTGACTTCTTCATCTTCCATGGCTCTTCCCTCCGGCTGAGGTCTTGGATGGTTGGGAGGCTTAACTTTGCGTTCGGCGCTACTTTCCCTCGTGTCGTCCGGTCGACTTTCTTCCGCCAGTTGCTGCTCGGCAGCTAGCTGGGCACGAGCTCCGAAACTGACCCCGCGACTCCCTTCGGCCCTCAGAGACAGAGATTCGAGCAACGGTCGGAGCGATTCACCCAGAGGGCTGCCAGAGAAAAAAAGGTGAGTGCTTTTTAGGTGATTTTTGACGAGTTGCAAATGGAATATGGCCAAATATAGTCTGTGAAAATGCTTCAGAGGGGGAGTCTGAGAGTTTGATAGCCAATTAACGGAGGGGGAACTGAAGATAGAATTGTTGCCAGACTTTTGAGTAAACTAACACTCAAAAGAGAGGCGAGCAAATGGAGATGAAAGGCTATAAATAGTAACGGAATGACTCATCGTCTCTGCACGAGGGGAAGCTGGAAGGAGGCAAAAAAATATGAGGGGAAAACAACTAACGCTGCCAAATTAGTCTAAGCTTCAATTTTTTTTTAAAAATTTGAATTGGTATTTTAAATGATGGTATAAAAGATGCGCATTTAAAAATTGAACTTACGTGCTAAGTACATCTTGAGGAAGACTTAAAATGAATTCGGGAACACCTTTTCCGGTCAGAAACAAGGCAACGTCGTTGGAAAAATTGTTACAGTTGTGTTGGAATAAGTCGTACGAACCTGGCCTGAATGAAACGAGGGAAGATATGGTGTGAAAAAATAGTCCAAAACGTGCCCCGAACAAATGTAAAAATAGTAACGGATCGCATTTTTATTTTTAAAAACACTGTTCCTCCCCTCATTTTTTAAATTCGTTTTCCCAGGCTTAACCTGTAAGTGGATTCTCCCAGGCCAAAAACATACTGCAAAAATAAACTGTATGGAATTTCGCTCTTTCCCAGTTGAACAATCTTGTCTGGTTGACCCAACACGGTGCCACCCTGCAATGTAAATATAGTTTGTTTACCCTATTTCACCCTTTAAATGTACAACTGTTTTTGGCAAATAATTGAAACGTTTTTTATAGATAAAGAAAGTAGTGTCGAAAGAAATTTGACTCTTTAAATTTTATCGAAGAAAGCTTGCTGCCACGCTGATAGGACAATTAATTCGCACGGGATGCCCGTTGAAATACAAAAGATTTATAGACAATTAGCACAGCTTTCTTAGAGAAAAGTGCGCGGCTCATTATGCCATCAGTAAATATGTGAAACATAGCTGGCATCAGTATAATTTTGAGCTGCATGAGCTATGCAAGACACACTAACGATGGTACTAAAATTATTATCCTGTCTCTTTCCTGTCATTATTATTATTTTTTTTTTTTTAAAGAATTTACTTTTGGTTCATAAGTTGGTTCCATCCACCATTCAATTTGGTAGACTATTAACTTACAGGATGACAACTTTCAATTCCCGCTCCACCGTAAAAATATTCCCGACCATATGCAACAATTCCTGTATGCCAAATGCCTTCAATGTGTTTACCTTAATAAATGCAAATTACTTTTTTGTTAAATTAAGAAAGTGAGAGAGAACCAGAGGCATACCTACATACTAGTATGGGTATTTCTTACCTAAAACCATTTGAGAAAGTGAACTTGCTAGTCCTTTTGTCATGTCATACACGTACAACTTCACTTCTCCTTCAGTCGCAGTGTCTTCAAGTTCGTCCATATTCATCTTGTATCAAATGTGACTATAATGCTCACGAATTGTCTTTTTAATCGATAAAAAAGGGATGACTGGCAACAACAACAACATCATTCATGCCTCCAGCATCACAAAAAGATTCTCTTGCACAAATTTAAATCAACAGACGATTATGCGACGGTGTGTGGTGAAAAACCTACCTGGTTCATATTGATTTTCCTTATTTCATTTCTTTTAAATTATTACGAGAATCGTAAAATGTATAACCTCAATAGTTATTAGCTAACGATAGGATTTAATGAATCTTAGTATACAGTAAGCTATAATTGCCACGATAGCATCCCCTTCATTTGTATATTAATTAATTTTATAAATGATAGTGGAACGATTTTCGGGTGTGACCGCTGGATTGGAAACAATTTCCGGCTTTCGCCAACAACGACGGCGTTCTTCGCTATTTCGGCAATTATTTTCTTTTGAGAAAATACCTCGAGTGTTTCTCTTTTCAAACTGAAGCCAACATTTTAGCCGTCTAACCATGTCGGCCCACGAACAGATGCGACAAATGCTGGATCAGTTGATGGGGACTGGAAGAGATGGTGAGTTTTTGTTATAGGCCTAAAATATAAGCCTAACTAAAAATGTAGGCCTATGGGAATAAAAAGAGCGTCCTTTTGATAAGCGCTTTTTTTTGGCGGCATACCACGTTTCACGGGCTATCAAGAAGTGGTGGGCTTTAACAGCTTATAAGCTGTGTGAATGATATAGGAATTCTTAACCTTCCAGTTCGACCAAAGTGAAATTACGTAGAAGAGTAGGTAATTTGCGATCTGAGGTACCTTATGGAGTTTTAAGGCCTAGTATGCCGAAGTCGATGACGTCAATGGGTCGATATAAATGCAAGATTAATGTGGCTATGTTAGTGGGGGAAGAACAGTATTTTTTAGAGTAGGTTTAATTAGGTCTAACATTTTTTGAAGGCTCGACTGAAATAATGGGACAACTGCTAGTGTCGGCATCTTTCGAAGTCGCCATCTATACATTACTTGGCGTAGAGGTCATGACCTTTATCCACGTATAGGTTCTGATGTTTAGGTTGATTCCATTCTCGCCAATTTACAGAGAAAAAATATACTGCCAATGCCTACTATAGCCCATCCTGGGCTTTTGGCGGCCTCTGCCTAAACTAAGTAAATAACAGCAAAGTGGGAAGCACAGAATTCATTACATTTCTGCGACAATAAAGGTTCGAAACTGAAAATTTGTGCACAGGTCCCTGTTACGGCTGAAATAAGTGAATGGCAGACTGAGCAGTGACAATCTTTAGATTGAAAAATGTTATCTGTACAGAGGCAGATATGACAACAGCAAAGGCAGCAACCTGTTCTTTAAAGTCAGGACATTGTCCTTGGAGGCCAACATGGTACTAAACATTGGATTGGACTGCCAGAATCGTGCCCACTCTGTGGAGCCCCACATGAGAATCTTGAGAATGTTTTGCTTGTTTGCCTGGCATTGGGACCCCTGCCTGCTTGTCGAGTGGGTGGATAGCACCCCACCAAAGTTAATTGGTTTGAATGGGTATGACCTTTCGAAAACGGGGAAGCGGCATCTCCAGGGTGTGAAAGCCCGCTTGTTGACGTGGTGGCAATTCCATCGGGCACCGCCAAGTATGGTGCCCTGTTGAATAGCAGACTTCAGGAGGAAACTGTTCCTCGTCGGCTCATTTTCTAGCCCTCCGTATGAAAGGAGTGAACTATTGTATTATATATATATATATCCTTGCACGAGGAAATGACCAGGGGAAAAGTTATAAAATAGATTATCATTTTCATTAACACCGAGCTGGGTTGGCAGAGTGGTTAGCACTCACGCCTGGCACTCGGGAGACCTGGGTTCTCTTACCATGGTCAACTGACTTGACTATGGTTTTTCCTTGGTCCCTCCAGGAAAATTCCAGGGCAACCTACCGCTGAAAGGCAGCCACGACCGTATTCTTCCCTACTTACTGTCTCCTTTTCTTCCCTCCAGGCATGCAAACATTGCACTACACAGTCTGCAGTTGGGCGTTTTAAGGTCGCCTTAGTTGCATTGCCCGTAAAATCCCATATTTCGTTAACATGACGGTCCATGGGAAACTAAAACTTTAAAATTACCGTTGGTAATTAGTGTTGTATACCGGTACTGCCATGTGGTACCACTACCATCCTACACATCCTACTTATATGTTAGTTTAGACAGGTTAGGATTGTAGGGGTTCTGGGGGTTGAAGCTCTCCCAGTGAGGGTCAGGGACAAAGCGTACCAGTTAGTTGGGGGGGTCAAGAGCCAAAACCCCATTTAGTATTGTAGCAAAAAACTTAAGTGTCTTCAGTGTTCCACATTACCCCTTTAGGCTGGCTGCGCAGCAGAGCACTGGTGCTATACCACACTAACCTGGAGCAATTTTCAATGTTTTTGTTTCCCAGAGGCCGCCATGTTAACGAAAGGTACTATTTATTTTATACATTTTCACCGGGTCATTTCTCGTGCAATGACCTATGTATGTATGTATATGTATGTATAGGTGGTGGCGCCACTAGCAGCCGTCTCATATTCTAAAGCGCTGCCTTATTCAATTAAATTTCGGAAAATTTTCAAACTGCTGCCTCGTATTAATGAAATTTATTGATGGTGGGGCTGTTCGGAAATGATGTTATATTTTTATATGCGGATTCCAAACCTCTCCCTTCCCATCTGTGTCCCTTTTGTCAAAATTTTTCATTACTTAACATACCCATTTAAGTAAATTAATGCGATCCGTTTCTTGTATGAGCCATATGAAGAAACAGAAAGCAAATGCTTTTACTTAATTAATTAAGCAAATGCTTGCAGTTATATGAATAAA
>JAQIXP010005899.1:0-10026 GCA_034700285.1 Proteroiulus fuscus
GATAAGAGTTAAGAACTACTTGTAAACTGGATAACTACAGCGTATGACAGGGTAATAACGCCAAAATACGCCTATTGATAGTAACATAGTTTATGAAATCTTTCCAACATATTCAACATACCTGTTTCTGGAACTAACACATCCTCCAGTAGAAAATGGGGGGGGGGGGAATTTGTATATGTGCTACCCAGGAAAATATCGATGGCTTAGAGCACGAATAGCGGATGTCCAATGTGATAGCATGGCTCATTCGCTACTTGTGTTCTTAAGCCTTCAACATATTCAGTATATCTAACAAAATTAAAATAATTTCCATAGTAAACTGCAGAATTTCTGCAGATAGTGTACAAAAAGCTGCATCCTACAAACGTTTTTGCTAATTTCTATTAGAAATATCTTTTTGCAGCTAAAATCCATGCAGAGTTTGAATTTGAAGTCAGAATTTAGCTAACAGTAATAGTTTTAGAAATAATTGCTAATGGTCATGAATGTGTGCTGTTTTAAAAAAAAATATTTTTCCCGTTATGATTTAATCAATTATTTATTTATGAAAATCTCATTACATTTAATAATACAATTAGTTTTTTCCTATATATATATATATATAAATTAAATTTAAAAATGATCTTAATTTATAGTAGTGAATTATGAAATCTGCTAGAATAAAAATCTGCTAGATAATTGCTGCATAATAATTTATAGGAGAAATTTTACAGATATAATCTAATCCATAAATGTTTAATTAACTTTATTGCATTAACTCACAGGTTAAAATGCATTTTTTCCCAATTAATATTGATAATTATTGTAAATGCGAGAATAGTCTGAAGTGTAATTCTGTCATATTTTTTTTGCAATGCAGGGCCTGTTACCCCCTTCATCTAGCTCTAGCGAACTCCTATAACAAACTATATTAGAAATATAAAATATTGAAAAATTTGTCTGGACCTTACTTTCTAATTATGCTATGAAATAATAATAAAAAAAATTATTAGCAACATGGTTATACAAATTAGCTCTTATTTCTAAATTGAATTGTTAGTTAAATTCTGACTTCAGATTCGAACTCTACATGACACTTTTCAAAGAGATGTATGATATTTTTAATAGAAATTAGCGCGGTTTAATTGATAGCGGACAAACTGAATTCCTTAATCTTAACTGCTTGACGGGGTTAAAATTTTCTATTTACCTTTCACTGAAATATATAACTACAATTGAAGAGCTGAGATCAAAAACCACATGAGTCAATTTTTGCTGAAAATTAATTACCTTATTTACATAAAATTAGAACTAAAGTGTTGTTCTACCTGCTAAATCAATGAAAAATTAGGGTAAGATTTTTTCTTATCTAAGTTGATCGTTTTGAGCCCTGAAGATTAAAATTATCAGAATCACAATGTGCAAAATTTTGAATATTAAGTGACCAAATTTGGGTACCATTAAAGTGAACTCAAAACAAGTAGATTTCCTTCGAGGGAACCAAAATGTGAAGGTGCATACCAAAGGACAAGTTTCTATCTTAGAAATTATAATTGATATTAATGCAATTAATATCAAATTTTTCTAAATGCGTTTTTCTCAAAACAAGAAATCTGGACTCATGATGGTTTTTTTGATTTCAACTCTTCAATCCATTGTATAGGCCTAAGTTCAATTGCTAAAATATTGCACTAAACTGACAACCATTTATTGCATGAAAATGAAAACTATAGTGTTTATGCAGGATATTTTTTCCATGCATGGAAATCCCCCATCCCATCCCCTAATCCTTCCAAGCAAATTTCTAGATAGCTAGTGTTACTGTTGAAAAGTTAACTTAAAAACTAGTTCAGTTGAATCTTTTCATCAGTTACTGGTACTGCCTTTGGTTATATATGGAAAAGTACGTTGGTTAGAATTCTAAAGCAGAATTTCTGAGGTAACTCTGACTGGAGAGCAACAAAACACACATAGTTCGAAATTTTCACGTTGTAGGCCTACTTAGCTATACACGTTTCATATCTCAATCAAAATTTTTGTGTTGACATTGCCCAGAAATGTTGATATTTGGAATATAGCCGCAATTTACGCCATTTCCACACTAAATGCATTGTGCCCATATGTGTTGCACGTGAAGGGCCACATTTTCATTTGTAAAACGAAGGTAAACAAGGTTAGATCTGAAAGAAATTCCGACAGCACGAAAAATATACAGTTTAAAACCGATATTTGTGCATGAGGTTTAGTCAGTGTAGTATCACGAAATCAGCAAATGTTTAGCGAAACCGCACCCGATTTGTTTATTTAGCTTTTTGGAAAACATACATTTGTAACTATAACAAGCGTCATGAGTTAATAACCTGGTAAACAAATACCTTATACTAGCAACCTGTGGGATATACTTCAGAATTTTTTTTATAGGCAAGGGAGGAGCCAGATTTGAAAGTAAATTTCAGCAAAGTCCCACGTACTCTCGTTTGTGTATATATTTTTATTTTGATTTGAAAGTTTAAAACGTGTCAAATGTAACTTGTAAAATTGATGTCAATGGCCTTTACTATATATATATATTTGCCCAATGAATCGCCATTTATTTGCAAAATTGGTCGTGGTCATTGTAACTGTACTCTGGTAACAGAATGTATAGTTTGTGTTTGACCAGTGTAGCTAAAATGTTTTTCTAATAAGGGGCTGTCCATAAATTATATTAACGAAAAACTCAATTTTTTATCCCATTCCACAGCCAACTAACGTTTTTTTTTATTTTATTATGCATAAAATAAATAAAAATCATAGTTGGCTGTGCCCATTCCCATGTCTTAATTTATGAACAACTCACTCGCATTCCTATTGCCTTTGCAAATTAAAATAAATTATTAATAGTTAGAATATGATTGAATGCACTAGCACACGGGGCACACTCCAATTTTTGGGTTCATGGGACAGGACGTTATTTTACTATTTTTTGCAATAAAATATACGTGTAAATGCCCCCTCAACACGTTACAAAATGTTTTGCAAATGCCCCCTCCCTCTTATTGCCAATTAATTTATGGATGACCCCTTCTTCAATTTGGGCCTATGACTCAGGAGGATCCCATGGAGTGGCGGGAGGGATCAGTCTTGAACCCTTCTTTCATATGCTGAGTGGTTGACTATATTATATCTTTAGAAAACTGCAAAAAACAATTTCTGGTGCATTCTCCTACAAATAGAAATTATCATATATCTGTGTAAAACCTAAACCTGCTGAGATTTGTAAATGTTAATCCAAAATATATGCTGATTGTATTTAATTTATTGACATTCCACTTTTTAAAGGTTTATATATTACATAGAACATTAAAGATAATCTTCTTAGCATAATTCCGTAAATGGATTTGCAGATTTGAGAGATTCTCGTTGTAATTCAGTTTCATGTTGTTAGGCATGTCACCATTAGCACACCCCTCACCCCCACAAATTTGTGTAGCATGCAGATGTGCCTACGTTGTGCACGTGCAAGCACTTTGTGAAACGTACCTCTGAGATTTTTTTCGAGGGGATTATCCCATAAAGGATTTAAAAGTTTAGGAAAAAAGGGACATCACACCTTGTCATCCCTGGGACACTATAGTGTGGCTCACCTATCTTTTGTTCTTAGCACGTCCCCGTGTGATTAAACATTGCCCAGGTGTGGGTCGACCCTCCGGCCAATTTTAGCTTAAAATCAGACATTTGGAATACATTTTTGACCAATTTGTTGTTTATGCAGCGTGGCTAAATCCGTTAAGATTTATCTTTTGGAAAATTTGCAAGCCTTTCTTAAGCTCTCTAAGGCGTAAGAAAAACAGAAAGGGTGCGGCAATGCGTCAAAAAAGCAAGCTAATGAATACGTGGGCTATGAGATTTAAAATATAATTTTAGCATACATGTAGGATGAATCCTTAAACAAATCATTTACAAGGTATTTAGTTTTTAAGGAAAACACCATTTAAATAATTCTCGCAAAATTTTACGGGTTTCTAGGAAAATATCATTTTTGAGCAGTGCAGTAAATTATGAATGGTGCGTAGGAGGGGCAGCTCAAAATTGTAAGCATGGAAATTTAAAAAAAATTATCCTTGCATGTAATTTTTGCTTACACAGCAGGGGTAATTGCAATAGTTTCACTATAGAAAAATTTATAGAAAGTCTCATTGTTTTTGCTTTGGTGAAGAAGATTTTGATAAAAAGAAAAGAAAATATTAATTTCAATGCAGTTTTCTCTACTAGATAAATAGTAAAACTTAGAAATCCTTTAAAGGGACAGTCCCACCTTACCTAAAGCATTTTTTGCCAGAAAGAGGGGGAAAAACAAGAAGAGTGTAGAATTTGAAATTTTATTTATAATTAGAATTCATTAGTTATTAATTTTGAAACATGCCAATGTGAACAAAAATTTCGATGATCGATAGCAGCCATGTTAGAAGTCATTTTGTCAATTGCGCATGCGCACCCTCTAGTAATAAACTTGATGGGGTACAAGTTTTTGCATATAACTATTCAATAGCAGTAAAGTGAAGCCAACTTTTGAACCCCCCTTTGCAAGCAGCGCCATTCTGCTTGGGTGGGGGACTATAAAATGGCGCCTATATCATCTTTCTTGGAACCATCGTTATTTCTGAATTACAATAGGAACTGCAATTATTAATATGACTATGATTAATAATCTTAATTTTGAGAATCATTTGTCACTAACACTTGTAAGTGAGGCTGCCCCTGTAGAAAATGTTTATTTTACAAATTGTTGGCTTTTTTAGCTTAAACTTTCTGCATTTATTTTAGATAAAAAAAATAATTTCATTATGGTGAAACCAGGCCAAATAACTGTGTAAAAAGCCCTCTACTGGTGATGAGTTGAACTACACAGACACGCCCTGTTTGCCTTCTCACTAAAAGTTTTTCTTCGAGAGTATTCATGCGCAAGTGTAATATTAATGGTTAGAATTGTTAAGTGAGGGACTACTTTCTCATAGAGTACATGCATGTGGGTGTGTGGTGTAATTTGTCACTATGTAGAATGTTTTCTTTACAGTTGCTCTCAATAGATGGCATTGATGCACGCCTATCTTTTCCTTTTCAATATGGTATTATAGGGTTTGATACCAGCTTATATAATTACACTCACTGTTTGTTGTAATTAATGCATTCCCACGGCAGCAATTTTATAGAAATTAAGAACTCTTGCTATTTATTGTGTCTAGACCTATTAAAGCAACAGCAAATTGAGCTGCACTTCCATTTAAATGCAATTTGATAGTTCATTTGCATTAATTTTTTGGTAATTTTGAAATTTAAATTCACGCACGTGCTCAGTATAACATTTAGAAATCAGTGCTTATTGCTTGTCTAAAAATACATGATTAGGTGAGACCGAGGTGAGACAATGTTTGTTATATTTTGGCTTATGTTTTCGTAAGCCAGATTGAATTTTTCATTGTTATATCACGTAACTGGCGTTAAAAATTGGTGAGAAATGTCATGAGATCAAATAGTACAATAGCTTATTTAGGCTAGAATTTAAATTACACACTCCTTTAAACCAACAAATTGACACCCCTATTTTGAAATTTTGAAATTGGGCATTATTGTTATTTTACGCCTGCAATAATATATACTTTGTGAGTCACAACTGAATGATTTGGATGTGAACTCATTTTGTTGCCATGTGCACTAGCTGTTTAGTAAAATGTAAATTAAACTCATGATGGTGCCCAATTATTTGTGTATAACTCTTTATAGGATCTTTTTCCAACTGAGTTCCTAAATGCAAATGAGCAGTCTTATACCTTTAAAATACTTTCTTTATTACCAGAGAAAAGCTTCCCTGACTTAAAATGTAAAATTTTCTTGGCAAAAGGCATATTTTTTGCTCAACTTAAGATTGAACAGAAGAATTAAAACAGACCAATGAGAATGAGGTGTTTGATTTTGATTAATTACTTCAGCAGCACCATATTTAAGTTTAAAATAATTCGGTAATTAAAGGGAAAGTCCCACTTTGAAAGAATAGGTTGTATAGGAAGAAGAACATGAAAAATTGTAAAATTCAGGGAAATTCTAATTTGATTTGAGCCTATCAATCATGTCCCTATCATGAGCCTATCAATCATGTCCCAAATACATGTTTTTGGATTAAAATATCAAGCCCAAATAGGCACCATTTTACTGACAGTATGTAGCGCCATCTACAGGATAAAAGGCATCAGTCTCATGAAACACGTACACACGCATGTCCTAGAGGGCGCCACCAACTTTCAGTGTCTGCTGAAATCTATGGAAAAATGGCGCCTAAAGTGTATTTGACATTCGTCATGATTTCTTAACTGTACATACTGCACTTATGTATCTTATTGTCACAACCATTCATATCTACTAACTTGTAAGTGTGAACAACTTAAATGTCACTTGTTACAAAGTGGAACTTTCCCTTTAAGGAACAATTAAAAATTAAGTTTGTCTTCATGGTGCATTGTTGTTCTACAAAAAGTCCATAATGTGCATGTCTATGTGTAACAATATTCCTCTTATTTTTGGAAGAAATTCTTATAATATTCCTGTACTTTTGGGAAAATGCCTAATTTTTATACTTTAAAATTTTAATTTTCTTTTCAATTCCTTTATTTTCAAAAGAAATTCTTATAATATTCCTGTGTATTTCAATAATGTTACCAGCCATATAAGCCTAGGCCATAAACAAATGCAAAAATATATGTTAAAATCTGAAAGCAGTCCTTGAATGAGGATGATGCACCCAGTTGGTCCAGTCTTTGTCCACCCACCTATAGACAATTTAGACAATTGAGCTAGAATCCCATCATGTTTTTATCGCATTGCATTAGAAAAGTATTTCTATAATCTAATGAATATTCTCACCTTATAGTTTGGCCCTCCCTCCCCTTCACCTTGCTTCTTTAGCTTTTCTTATGCTAACTGCTGGAGTCCTACCAGATTAACAATAGAGGATTGATTTGCTGGGAACAGTTTGTGCGTGACATGTGGATTAACTAAGGGATTGCCTGGCATTGGGATTACATAAAAGAAAAATACATTAGATATAAAAGGCAATAGGATGAAAAGAGCAAACCAACTGTTGTGTAGAAGTCAGACAACCAGAAAGTATAGAAATAAAAAAACTACTTTTTTAATGCTTTTTTGATTTTTTTTTAAAGCTTTGGAGCCCTTAGACCGAAACAAAGTTTGAGCTTTAACAATACCTGATGCAGTTTTTGAGAATGTTTTTTTTATTTTCTATTTAGCCGTCAAACAATCTTATTGTGGCAATTAATTGTAAAAGTTTTTAGTGGGTTTATTCAATGTCGAAATTGCATATCTTTGGAAATCAGATTATAAGGCTCCATAAAGAAAAATTAGCAGGATTAGCTATTTGAAAAATTACTTATAGATGCTTTATTAGGGGTCGTCCAGGTTACAGGGGGATTTCCAGAAATATTAAATAATTAATTGTGTAACTATTTTTTTGGGATTCGTGTGTAATGTGAAATATTTTAGTTTTATAACTATAATTTTGAATTATTCAGTTATTTCTGTAGATTTATGCCGTAGAATTGTTAATTCTGGAAATTCTGTTATTTTTGCAAAATTCTGTTAGTTCTGCAAAATTCTGTTATTTCTGCAAATTCTGTTATTTCTGCAAATTCTGTTATTTCTGCAAATTCTGTTATTTCTGCAAATTCAGTTATTTCTGCAAATTCAGTTATTTCTGCAAATTCTGTAATTTCTGCAAATTCTGTGTTTTTGCAAATTCTTTTTACATTTTCATTTTAAACAGAAATTTTAATGAATTTAGAATATTGGTTCAATAAAAAAAAACCGAATATTTAAACCAATACTCATTTCTTGTACTAAGTAAATTATTGGCCAATGGGGACTGGGGAGTGCCCTTGCTTGTAGCTTTAGCTGGAGTTATCTAATGGTCACTGTCTAGCATGTATTGCATACTTAAAGGGAAAGTCCCACTTTGTAAGAAGTAATTTTAAGTTGTTTACACTTACTAAATATGAATGGCTGTGGCAATAATAATTGCAGCAAAGCCTCCTTATTGAATAAATTATGACGTTTGCAAAATACATATTAGGCCATTTTTACATAGCTTTTAGCAAGCAGTGCCATGTGGTGGCGCCCTCTAGGACGTGTATGTCTATATGTTCCATGAGAGTTGATGTTGATGTATCCAGTAGAAGGCGCTACACAGTGTCAGTGAAATGGCGCCAATTTGGGCTTTCTATTTTCATCCAAATCCACGTATTCAGGGCATTTTATCTAATGATCAGTAGGGTCAAATCCAATTGCACTTCCTAATATTTTATTCTACCAGGTATTTTTCCAAAAATCAACTTGTTTAAAAGTGGGACTGTCCCTTTAACTGCCATAATTTGCTATTATTTTCACCAATTTATATAATTTTGTTGAGTATGAGTAAATGAAGCATGTGAAACATTAGCAAAAATAAAAACAAAAATAATTTTGTAATTTATTTTATTTATACTTTAACTGCATGAGTAAATGAATCATTTGCATAAATTAAAAACAGATTATTTTGCAATTTATTTCAATTAAACTTTCAAATTGACCAACTTTTAAATGATTTCACTTTTTTTATAAAATAACTTACATGTTGCAAAATAACACTATCTGGAAATTAGCCAGGAAAAATAGAAACTTAACTTGAATCCTATTCAGGTAAAATAATGTTATACAAAATATTTGAAGTATATGCATGTGTTTTGTAGTTATTTTAACGTTGAACTTATCAGTTAACAGCTGCATTCTTGGCCTACATTTCATTTCTCTTAATGTATTTGCTAGGTATTTTCCCATTTGTTTGGCAAATATGGGTTTTAACATTTCTAAAAATACTTATCAATCATTCAGTCCCTGTATGGTATAAAGGTATTTTTAAGCCCTATGTTAAATATTTTGATAGGGAGTGCCTCGAAAATGTGGTTGTTTGAAGCCAATTTCAAGAGTCATTTAAATGTGTTACTTTTTCCCTATATTTTTGTGCAAATATTCATTTACCTTTTCTCATTATTTATAAATTTTTATTCATTTTTTTATTTTTAGTTCCATGTTTTTGAAAAAGTTGAACAACTCTTCCTATATGCTATAACTTGGAAAAGCTACATTTAATAGAGGTATTTTCTATGTCATTATAACCCATATATACATACTCTCACAAAATAAATAATTTAACATTACATAATTGGGAAAAACATTATCCAATAATATTCTTATAATGCGCTGGAATTTCTATAAACTTGTATTATTTGGGAAAAAATTACCTTAAATTTTCCTAAGTTTTTGGAAAAGAAAAATTATGATATTTCTATATTGATTATGGATCAAATTTATAGTGGTGTATTATTTGTAAAAAAAAAAAAAAATACCTATATAATATTCCTGTATTTTAGTGGGATCACCCCCCTACCATATAGCATTCATTTGCTGACTGTAGGGTACTGAGTTGAATTGAATTGAATTGAATTCCCGGCCTATATGATATTCTTATATATGTTTTTGGAAAAAAAAATTAATATATTTATATACCGGTATTAATGGAAAAAAATATATAATATAAGGTAATTATTTGTAAAAAGAAATACCTAAAATATTTCTATATTTTAGGAAAGAAATCTTATCTGTATAATATATTCCTATATTTTAAAAATAAAAAATTCCGATAAGATTAATATTTTATTTGGAAAAAAATGCCTATAATGCTTGTGTTTATGCTTTTGGAGAGAAATCACTAAAATTTCCTATAGTTTTTGAAACAAAAATAATTCTTTGGTGTACGTTCCTGTTATGTAATGAAAATTTGTGTAATATTTACATATTTTATGAAAAATTTCTATAATATATACATATTATATGAAAAATTTCCATAATATTTATATATTTTATGGACAAATTCTATAATATTTACATATTTCTTTAAAAATTGCTTAAATATTGATATATTTTGTAAAAAAAATTTATAATATTTACGTAGCTCATTTT
>JAQIXP010005900.1:0-10026 GCA_034700285.1 Proteroiulus fuscus
ACACTAGCGGTCCTTTGGTAATTACCTTTAACAAATCTAGCAGCTCTACGTTGTATCATTTCAATGGACTGTACATGCATGGTTATCTTGTATGGATTCCAAACTGGAGCACAGTATTCTAAAAGGGGCCTCACTAACTAAAATGCTTTTTCGATTCTGTTTACTCTGATCTTGGTATACTGTCTTTTTTTTTTTACTAATTATACTTATTTGAACAAACATTGTATGTGTAAAGCTGTCATGTCTCTGCAAACTTCTACTATGGCATTAAACTTCATTACTATTAATATTATTATCCATTAGTATTAGTATTCTATTAGTATTCCATTAGAAATAATTCCAATTTAATTGCTCATTAAAAACCCATTCTCTGTTTAGAGACTTATGGACCTTATTGTGTTTACCATGTAGATACATTACAATAGTCATTGTGCCATTAAATTATTTAATTTTTAAGGTCAATTATGCATGAATTGTAGCATTTAATTATAAATTCCAAGAAAATCAAACCCTATCATTCTAAGTTTAGACATTATTGTGAAAAATGTACCAAAAGAAGATTAAATTAATATGGGAATCCCCATAGGGCCATGCTGTAAAAGGTGTGGACAGCCCCCTTAAAGTATATTATAAATATCACATACAATCCAAATGGTTTTAGGTCAAAGTAAAGTCATACTAATTGATTAAATCATTAAATTGAAACTTACCAAACTCTGAAACAGGATTGGATTCTGCATGCTGTAACAGATGTAAGAAAAAGATTGGAATTATTCAAGTCATTGCAATGGTAGCAGCATGGCAGAATGCTACCATGACAGTATACATTATGACCAAATGCCATATATGAAATGCCACCCCGACAAAATGACACATGGTTTCTGCTAAAATGCCAACTTTTTATTCATATTAAGAACCCAATCTTTAAATATACTAAATTTGCATTCAATTACCTACATTCCTCCAGCAAATTTAATAAGTAAATTTCAAAGAAACTCCCTGTACATAATTTCGAAAATTATTGAAATGAAAAACTGAGAATTGTATGAAAATGTGATATTAAACTTGTGATTTTCTTGTTTCATATATAAGGGTTCTCTCCTGTACAGTAGGCCTAGGCTACTTCTAAAAGTATTAAAATTAAAAACTAATTTTTTAATGTAATTCAACATGGGATTTTCATGTTTTGTCAGCATCCCCCCTTTTACATAATTTCTAAAAGTATTTAAAACTAGGGAATTGTAAATGGGATTTAACATGGGACTTTCTTGTTCTGTAAGGGACCTTCTTGTGCAGTATTTCTGAAAATATTGAAATTAAAAGCTGATGGGATTTAACAGAATCCACAGTAGAACCAATTCACTTTAAACATGTAACAGTATTAGGATTGACGAAAGACTGGGTCAGTCTGGGTCAGGTGCAAAACCCTGCCAAGTGAAGGCGGCAGACCCTATCTAGGCACCCCTGTTAAATTAAATAAATATTTGATTTTAATTATAATAGCTCGAGACAGGGGCAAGGGCCCCCCCCCCCTTAATAGACTGTTGGCATTTTTCCTAAACCTGCAGGTGGCATTTTGTCGGGCTGGTATTTCATATGTGGAATGTTGTAATAGTGCATTCTGTCTTGGTGGCATTCTGTTGCAGATTCTTGCAATATACTTGAACATTGTAATTTTTATAATGTAATAAATTCTACATGTAAATGAAATTGTTACATTACAGTAATAACAGATATCGGTATTTAATGAAAACTTACCTCAGTGAATGATAAAATCATAATAGTGATGACAATGAAAGTTATTTTATTTAAAATGCAGTTTGAATTGCCTGAAAATAAAATGAATATATATATATATATATATATGTGTGTGTGTGTGTGTGTGTGTATATAGTCTCATGTAATGTACTATATATAGGCACATGTATAAAGGACTTCCAATCTTTTATTTGCTTGCTATATCCTTCAATATTTTACAAAAAAATTTTGCTATCAAAAATATGCTTTAATATTACGTTATTACTTAATGAAATGTAAATAATTATTTATATGAAATTTAGGAATTATGAAAGACTAACAAAAGTAGCCTCGAAATCTTAACAAGCACATGACTATTTTGAAAATGTTAAATTTATAATGTAAATTTTAAGATTTCATTTCTGAAATTTCTATACAAAAAATAATGCTTGCAATTAATTGTTAAAATATTTGTATTTCAAGTATATATACTATTAATTTTATCTTACCTTTTTTCATGGTTAAGCCGGAAATATTGTTGAAGCACCGCAGAAATTATGCTTGTAACAAAACAAAACTTTTGTAAATGTGTTATATAAATTTTATGTGAAAATATGCAGCAGAAAACGGAAATTATTTTAGTCCAAGTTAAAGAAGCTCAAAAATAAAGATGGTTGATGTAATAGCACACGCACGTAAAAGTTTTGTTTTGTTACAAGCACAACCCTGACGAGTGTATAATCTTTGTAACTATAAAATTTCTTTATATACATGGATCATATCATATCAACGCACGTCACTTTAGAGATTACGAAAAGTTTAAATTTAATTCAAATAATGAGTGTATATACAATTAAATATTTTTATAGCTGATGAATATTTATAGCAAAGAAGGATGTTCAAATATTTTGGTTTCAATCTTGCAAGAAATATGATGGAACAAACTGATATGCATGATGATGAGGGGGCATGCACCTGAAATAATTTTTGTTGTACCAAATTGTTTCGTTTTTCATTTTTGCTTTAGTAAAAAAATATTTCAAAAATGTCAAAATTTCTCCAATTAATGGTACTTATTAGCCATTGACTTCTAGCATCCTCCTCTATATTTGTGATGTTCTGATCTCTTGAAGTGATCCAATCATGTCCATGCTATTCTAATATCTAATAACCAAGCACTAATGTTATCAAGCCAGCAGTTCAATTTCATGGGTGAAAAAGTTGAAATATTGAAATTATATCCTGAATCCAACTTCATATCATGAAATTCACAACAAATAGAAATTAATTTATACTCCACTTTAGGCTTTGAATCAATTAATAATTAATAAGTAGGCACATAGACAGAGAGACAAGCAGGCATCCTTTGCTACTTCTATATGACCGGGCAAATAAATTTTGGAATACAAATTGGGGGACTGGGGCCATGCTGATGATGAATTACTGGAGGGATTTGGAATATTGACACAATTATAGGGGTAAAAGGTGTTTAAAAATTAATTCTTTCCATTGAAACAAAAATACTTGAACATTCCCCAACATTTTCAAACAATGACCAATATACTTTTTTGAATACAGTACAGAAGCAATAATTATATTAGCACATAATTATTGAACAAACATGAAACAAGCATATATTAATACAGGTAAAACACAATCTCATTTCTACATTTTATAAAGCTAATAGCAACCATTAATTGTAAGTTTAGAATATTTGCAAACTACTTAAATGCAGTCAGTGACCTTAATATCTTTTATCATTTAAAATAAAATTGTTTTCTAGCCAACTGCATCTATAATAACTATCTACTTTATTATGAGCTTCAAGCCTATATCCTGTTAAAACATGTTAACAACAAGCATGACAAATATATGAAAGATAGGTATAGCTTAACATTAATAAACAATTTGATAAATATCAGTATTTCTAATGAAAATGCTTATTGGATGCACCAATGAAAAGAAAGGAAGTTAAACCTGGCTTAACACTTATAAAAGTCTGCAAGTTCCATTAATATGTTCCACATTGATAATATTTTTTTTAGTTTCAGTTTAATAGGGACTTTGCGCAGCACAACAAAAGTTGATAAAACTTACAAAAGTATACTATACAACGAAAGTTACAAACTAAAATATCAATGTGCATTTTATTCATAAAACGATGAAACTTGAGGTAATAACAGCTAGGAAACTAATTTTAAAGTAATTTCAAATTATTTATTTATAATATTAGAATTGGATTGCTGCCAACTACTTTAAACTTTCGTTGTTGATTAAACTATTGTAATTTTTCCAACTTTTGTTGTATGGCGCAAAGTCCCTAATGATGAATTTTCTAATTTGTATTTGACATTATACTGTAAAGTTGGCAAAAGTAATTTACATTTTAAAAAGTCGACAACCACCCATGTATACATTTTTATGAGCATCCTAATCTGTTCTTGACCGGTAGCAAATCTTGCAATTTCTCTGTTAGAAATTGCACGAGACGTCGCATGAGTGACGTCACGTTGCATGCACATTGCATGCAACGAGATGAAACACCACAGCAAAAATGACGTCAGGCAAGGGAAGTGACGTGACATTCAATCGTTGATGGCGACGAAACCCATGCAATTTGCTTAGAAATTGCATGATTTGCGCCCGGCGGCCTAACATGAATTTACAAATTTAAGAATTAGTTTTTGAAACACAAATACCAAAGTGTTTCCAAAAAGCGTCAAAATATTAGTAATGATTAGAAAATGAAACAGTTTTAATGAAATGTTGCAATAAGCTAAAAATGAAATACAGAGCTTATCATATTGATATCTGGTGCATGCTTATGCAAGCAAAATAAAAATAACTTATATGCTCGTACTCCTCCAGTTCAATTTTGGTATTTGATAAGATTAAAAAGTGAACTGCATCCTTCATTCTTGCATTTCTATGGATAAGATAATCATGTTACCACATTAATGATACTAACCCACTGCACTAGAAGTTATATTTAGGATATTCTTGACAATGGTAAATAGGCCTACCATATAACCATAGCAGCCTTGTGTCCTCAAGCCCAATCAGCACCACTTCCTCATCCATGTGTATTAAGGAATATTATCAGTGTCCTTGGTATTTGCACAGTGCAACCTGGTTTCATGAACACACTTATCTCTAGAGCGCCTGATCTACTTGAACATTTTTAGATGGTCCAGGCCGCTTTCTTAGATTGCATTAGTAAAAAATCTTTATAAGGAAGCCACCATCCTAAGGTGAATGATGAACAAAAATCAGCCCCATGATAAACTTTAAAATAGATGTTTCTCTGAACTGCATGAAAAAATTTTTTAAAATTCAATAAATAGAAAAATAAACATGCATTATGCATTTTCAGCAGGCTTGATTGTTTTGCCCCTATGTGACTCAAATCTGCAGTAACTAAACCCACCACTTTGGACATAATTCCTGTCGCAAAGCTGGTGGATGATGTCCAACAGAATTATCTGCAGTATGACCCCAAATAGAGAAATTCTAAATGTTTTTAAAAGTGATCAGAAATTGCAGTAAATAAGAATAATTTGCAGAACACTGGCTTGATTTTACAATAAATTTACAATAAATGGGCTTTCCACAAATGACATCAAGCACCAAAGATAGGGTGTCTATAGGTTAGTGTGATGATTTCTGACAAAGTGAGGAGTGTGTTTTCAAATAGTGAAATCACTGCCCATCCTATTTTATAATAACAAGTAATTATAAGTATTATCATGGAAACAGAGATAAATCATTTATTAAATCATTTGTTATATAATAATAATAATAATCCTTCCAAGCTTTTTGAAGTCACAATAAGGATTTCAATATAAATTCAATTCAACTCTTTTGCTACGATAAGCATATGATGATGCCATTTGGTAGGGTGGTGGTGGTGGTAGTAGGGCTTGAGAGCACAAAGAAACAAAAGACGATATGGTGCCCAGACAGTCCAAGGTGCCTTAAAGATAAGGAACAGAAAGATGCAACAACAAAAAAACAGACAGACGCTCTCAAAATGATTATCTTAATTTAGGAATCCTAAACCTGCCTAAAAATACAAGCCCTCATTTTGATCTTATTTTAAATAAGAACTATGTTTTAAGATCTTTGCTTTAGTGTTAGTATCTTAAAATAAGAACCTTTATTGCTCTTATAGTTTTGGTATCTTTTGACTACACTATAGTCCTTTTCACATTATCTTAGAAACCCTTTCACCAAGCGCATGGATACAGCTGCACGCATTGTATGCACAGAACATTGTCTTGTGCAGAACTCTTTCGTGTTTACGTAGCAACTCACTTATCATTCCAATGACTCACTGCAGTGAAAGGGTTTCTAAGATAATGTGAAAAGGACTATAGCCACTCAGCCCGTGCTTGACACGGGCTAGCTATACCAGTTTGGATAGATAAAAGTAGTGTGGAGTTTCACCTGTGTCCCAAAGTTTTAAATTTTTATTCACTGCACTTCAGATTGCAAATTTTTTTTGCTAAAAAACATTTAAAAAAATATTCTAAACTCAGCATTATGCACATATTGTACTAGTAGTTTTTTGTGGAAGGGGGATTCAAGACCCCCGTTACCGCCTTGGATCCGCACCTGTGGTAGTAATGAATTTGACCTCTCCAATATATTGGAACCAACACTGCTAGTTAACAGGGTCCTTTTCACATTGAAAAAATATATCAGTTTAGGACTTTCAAGGATTTTTATTTTAACATTTCCTGGACTTTTCCAACAAACATTATCTATCCAAGTTAACCTTTTTGATGATAATTCTAGTTTCAAATCCATCAGCTTGTTCATTACCTGGCATACAAATTTGAAAATGAAAATACATTAATAAATTCCAGGACTTTCAAGGACTGGAAACTATTTTCCAGGACTTTTAAGGACTTTCCAGTATAAAAATATTTACCCAGGATTTTTAAGGTTTTTCAGGATGCGTGAGAACCCTGATTTTAATATGTTCGCCCGTTTTAATCCGAATATGGGCTTTGCTGGGCGCTCCACTGTTAGCACCAAGTGCTCATGTTCAGGGACCAGAAAAACGTTGACTTCCGGTTACTCTGTAATGCTATCCCAGAACTAACCATGCATTCGGAGCCCAGGAAAATTAGAAAAATGTTGGTGCTAGATGCAAGAAAATTGGTTCACTAATGAATTAGTAGTTCGGGGTCCTACAGACATACATACAGGCTTGGCTACTTTCTTAATTCAATCGCAGGTATATATTACATATAATTATATTAAATAGTAATAAATTGCAAATTGATTTAAAAATAATAACCCTAAATATTCTATGTTTTTAAATTATATTTGTATTCTTTGTTAGTTTTAAACTTCAAGCTTTCTACTTTGCTACTGTAATTTTTCCATATAGTAATAAATTGTCACATTTATTTGTGATGTTTACATTTCCTATTTTTAATTTTTCAAAAACTAACAAAATAGGACCTTAATTTTTATTAATAAATAATTTAAATTGCTACATTATGATTGTAACATTAATTTTTATAATATTTATGGGAAGAAGAAAAAAAATGATCAAGTTTTTTTTTTAAATAATAAGAGTATTTTGTTAAGCACAAAATTATTTGTGTCTGCAGGTATAAAGTGTGAATTGTTTTGATAGCTATATTTTAATACATCCAAATTTA
Source organism: Proteroiulus fuscus (assembly GCA_034700285.1). NCBI lineage: Eukaryota > Metazoa > Arthropoda > Diplopoda > Julida > Blaniulidae > Proteroiulus > Proteroiulus fuscus. The sequence goes on from JAQIXP010005900.1 coordinate 7,413, forward strand.
ATACTTCAAATTTTAATTTTTAAATGCACACATTAAAAATATACCTTGTAATTTGTCATGCATGCATGCATTCTATAGCAAACATATTAAAAGTATATTAATTACATTTAAACAAAGTAATGCAATGATTGCAAGACTAAAAACAGTGGAGGTACATCAGTAAAAAAAATAGGTCCTGAGAATATTTCCCCAAGGCTGCTTAATTACGGAGCTTGCAAAAATTAATAAAACAGGTGAACTCCCACTTCACTGGAAAAATGCTAATGATTGCCACACAAAATAATTAAGACTACTAGATTACAATCTGAGTAGGGTTGCCTTAGTTTTGCACTATGTAAAAGTACATAGCATCAACATACCTAAACATTTCTGGGGAATGAGCAAATTGCAAAGCAAACCAATGTATTAGATTTGTTCAGATAATATTACGAGATTGCCCTTCATTAGTTAAAGCAACATCTTATAACATGATGGTGAGACCGTTGATTTATAAAAGATAACGCACGCTGGTAGACCAACTTTACCTAATATAAGGCCCATTAGCAGAGCATAATTATTCATATTTTTTCCGAATTTGGACCAATAGAATTGCAAGAAAATAAATCAATTGACCCTTGACACGCCTCCCACTTTCATTTTTAATTACTTTTCCTGGTCATGTGACAACAATACTTTCAAAGGCAACTGGTTCTTTCCAGTTTTCATGCCTACTTGTTTTATGTTAATTCACGTGACATCAATTATTTGTAATTAAAAAAAGAAAACAATGAAAAAGAATTTTTGTCAGCCATTTTGCTCAATCGACTGTGTCAACCATTATCACAGTCCCGATTCTTTTTTCTTATTTTTTTCCTAAAAATAATCTTCAAAATTTAATTTTAAATAGCGTGCGTTATAGCATTTAATACCCTCATTATATGGTTAACCTGATAATGAGGGCATTAAATGCTACTTAATTAATTACCAAAGGACTGCTGATCATAAGCTGATCACATGTTACAGAGTTGAATTGAACAGAAATATTGATATTCTGTATCCTATTGTACAGGGACCAATTAGTATTGGGGCCAATATGAAATCCACTGTACCATAAATCCATACATTAAGATTACCATTTATTACAGTGGGGAGATCCATTAGGGTTTAAATTAAAACCTCGGGTTAAGTTGAGGGTTAGTAAAAAATCCTATAGACTTGAGTTGAGGTTTAGCACAAACACCAAGGGTTAACTTTTAACCCTAGATGGATATCCCCACTGTAATAGAAATGTCCCTTGAGTAATATGCTTTAAATGAGCATTTATAAAATACCTTAAACAAAAACAATAAAAACTAGCCATTTGTGCAAACAATTTTTTTAAACAACGGCTTGATAAATTTTTATCTTGTCTTGGATAAGGTTATTTTATTGCTGCAATTGAATTCAAAATAGAATTATAACTACATTCAAGGGCTTGTTGATAAACCTATATATGTCATGTCACAAAGGTTAAAAGTTAAAATATTTTATTCACATGACAGCAATATTTTATCTTGAATTAGATAACTTGGCACAATGGGATACAAATAATAACAGGTAACAATATCAGCACTTATGCAACTTGATATCATTACATACATTAAAGGTTAAATATCCACTTGTCAACAGTATGTACCCAATCATCGTAGGCCTAATATATAGCTTAAAGTTTCTATATCATCATAGAGTAGCTTATATAATCTAACAATACAGTTTAATCATTTATGACTGACAATGATTGATGTCATTTATAAATTGAGATATTTTGATCCACTTATCTTTTCACCTATAGCAGGGTTCACATTCTAAACATGTAATATGAAGAGACATCTAACATCCAAATTGGCAAACTATTAAAAAAGCCAAAAATTTGGCTCCAAATTAAAAAAAAATACTTTGTAGCTATGTATTTTCCAATGTTGCATAACAGCAGTGTACGTAAAAAGTAGACTATTATGTATAACACACGCTGGGAGACTAATTTTACCTAATATCGGTCCCATTAGGGGAGTAGAATTTCCCACATTCTTTCCAAATTTTGACCAATATAATCGCGAGAAAATCTACAAACTGACCCTTGACACACCTCTCTAGTTACTTTTTTAATTGCTGTTTTTATCACATACAATAATTTTTAGCAATTCCTGTCTTTGGAAACTGGTTCAATCCAGCTTGCTTTCACACTAAGCCAAAAAAAAGTCATAGCAGCAATTATGTATAATTAAAAAGTCAATACAACAATTAAAAAAATATTTGGTAGCCATTTTGTCCAACCGACCATGGCAATCATTATCACTGTCCCGATTCTGTTTTTCTATTTTTTTACTTAAAAATATTCTTTAAAATTAATTTTAAATAGCGAGTGTTATAGCATTTAATACCCTCATTATGTGGTTAACCTGGCATTCTATGGGAAAAGGCCTCTGACCATTATGTCGGCTATCCCTCGCTTCGTTCGGGAAGCCTTGATAATGTCCCTCGGCATTATTCCCGTAGAAAACCAGGACAAGTGTATTACGCATCAAGCATTCAGCTTGCATGCAAGTGGGTGCAAGCACCCAACAAAGCCAATAATATCACCATTTATTAGTGTGAT
>JAQIXP010005901.1:0-10025 GCA_034700285.1 Proteroiulus fuscus
TTAGAATGGAGGTAGATTGATATTGCATCACATTTGATTTTTGACCAACTCTGTATGCACTGTAGACCTATGGTAACATTTAATTTCGATTTAATGTATAAAATATGCCACTAAAATTTCAAGTAAAATATAAGAATAGCCTGAAAATAAAGTTTTTGTTTACCATAACCATCATGCTAATGTAAATTTATTCCAAAAATATGCTAGGACAAATGTATTTACAATGCATTTTACTAATTTTAGTCAATGAACTTAAGTTGTGGAATACCTGTCCAATTTGAATAAATGCTTACAGCATTTATTCCACGCAAATCATTGTCATAGGCCTATATTGTGAAATCTTCGGAAATCTTATTTTTTTCTTTTAATGGATTTTACATAATGAGTGCTCTAGTGCATCAGTCTTAAGGCGTGTTTATACTGAGATGTTTGGTTGGACTTTTGAAAAAGCATTCAAGAAATAGCAATGTACAAATTTATTTTGTACCTCTTGTACAACAGCCTTTGGCTAAAATAAATTTCATGTGTTTCAGTTGTCAATAAAACGTTGATATGATTGATACGTTGGTTTCTTCTGCAAACTAAGGAATATATATTTATTTTGGCAGAAGTTCTGCATTTTATTGATTAACAAAGCATAGTTTATTATTCATTGTCATAATGCACTTTAATAGCACTCAACATTCTGGAGTGCGGGTCGATTCCAAAAGAGACTTATTATTATTAGTAGGACTTCTGAAACAAGCAAACAAACTTGTTTGAACTAATTTACTTGTTATAAGTCCAGTTATGGGCAAAAAAATTAATTTTTTCAACTAGTTTACATAGTTATGAATGGTTTATTTACCCTTTAATGGGTTGATTATGACTCAGCTGGATCTAAGAAATGAGGGATACAGGGGGACTACCGTTATCCCCCCCCCCTCTTTCCAATATTTCTCAAAAGTCTGGGTTTTTTACATGAATTTAGAGCTTTTTCTATGTTTACTGCGTACTGAAATGTTCTGAAAAGCTAGCCCCCTCCCCCTCTTTTTGAAAAGTTAGCCCCCCTTCTTTCCCAATTCCCTCCTAACTGAAATACTGTGTTACTTATACTTACTTATTACTTACTTACTTTACTTATTGAAAATCTTTGGGAATGACAATTTGTATTAGCCCCACGACTTTATCCCTCTTTTTTACTTAGAAAATATAATATTCATGAACTGCCCATATTAATTTCCCGTCAAAAAGTCCCTCAATATCTGAATATTCTACACCTGGTATATTTTTCTTTTTGCAAGACTAACATTTTGGCAATGCATAATATAAATGACCTGCTTGAATAATTTATTTTTCAATGTAAAAAGTCTTCACTTGATGCATATTAAACATTGGCATTTTTTGGCCATCTTTCTCACTTTCATTTTTGCCTATATTCTTTTTGTACAATTGAGTGGGGGGATTTTTGCACAGATAAATTGAATGAAGAATTCATATTGAAAATCCTTCAATATTTGAAAGGAAATGGCAAAAAATAATATAGGCTGATTCTCTCTTTTCTCTATGCTGCTAGTTCTTGTGAAAAAAAATTTGACTTCTTTTTACTCAACCATTTTCTACTGCTTTCATAAAATCTTTATGAAATGTTTAGTCAATATTCGCCATTCATACAGGTGTATTATTGAGAAATGGCAATAAGAAAGAATTTGTTTTTATAATGTTATAAACAGGGAGAGTGGATAGGTTTGTATGGGGGGTCGAGGGGGGCTTATCATCAATACATTTCATCGACATTTTATTCCGTGACAACCATAGCATAATTTTTGCTTGCATGTTAGCCCCCATTTTGTACGAATGTGCATTTTTTTCTCTCTCTTATTTTTTATTCTTCATATATTTCTATGCAGTTTCCTAGAAAATCAAATTTATTGATTATTTTTTTTCCAATTCTAACCCTCACACCAACTGAAGAATGCTTTACACATGAAGAGACAGGAGAAAAAATAGAGACTATAATAGAACTGATCTAATGGATAGGAAAAAAAAATTAGAAAATATAAACGAATAGTTCAAAATCGTAAAAAAAGATGGAGGTCACATTTTTAAGACATTTTAAGACACATTTTTGTATAAATAGAAAAAAAATGTAAAGACAAATAGTCCGTGTGTGATTTTTACAATGGCCACATGGGGCCTGAATTCCCTTTGAGATTTTTCATTTCTCTTTTTGGGACCCTTATCGTCCACATGCAGATTCTTGCTGTAACTCTACTGATAAGGCTAGAGCGACAGATACACTGAAATGCAATTTTTAGCACAACATTTTGAAATTGGCAATGTAGTTTTTCAGTATATACATTGTGTTGGGGTGAATTAAATCAATGTTGATACCCAAATTCTCAATCGTTTTGCTAGTATCAGTAATCAGTTGTAATATTTTTTTATATATTTTTGTTTTTTCGCCCCATTTTTCAAAATTCCACCCAACTTTTTTTATTCAACTCTTCAATTTTCAAATCAAATTTATTTTTCTTATTTTTGTACACTTCACATGTTATGCCAAGCGGACTGAAGTAGCTCTTTTATTTTGAGCACTCTGAATTCCATATAATGAAATTTCACTTTAGTAATACTTTAGATTCGATGTGCATGAATACAAATGTCAATTTATAACTATAAACTGATAAGAAATTCATAATGCAGTTAAATGTTGCAAATGAATTTGTAATGCAATTAGAAGAAATTATATGTCAGCTAAAAAACAATGATTTTTTGGACATTTGGATACCATTTTCAAGTATTTTATGTTGTTTAACATTTAGTGTTTGGTTATGACCTCATTGGGTACTTGGCAAATGGTCAGGAAAAGTTAGGAAATCATCCCAATTTGATGTAGACTGGTGTTCCTAAGACTGAGATGCAGAATTTCCTGCTAAAAATGTATTAATTTTATCAGTTTAATGAATTTTTAAGTTTTACTGAACATTTTATTTATTTATTAGTGGGCTCAAATCAAATTGCAATTTCCATATTTATTCTAATTTTTTATGCTCTTTTTTTCCCTAAAATCAACTTATTTCAAAGTGGAACTGCCCCTTTGATTTTCTTAAGAAAATCTAACAACAATGCCAGTTTTACTCATAGATTTAAATTAATGCTTTTTGAAACCGATGATTAATGCAATCTTCACATATGTTATTAATTTCCTGTATTTTTAAATTTCTGTGTGTATTTCATATTTTGGCAATTTGACCTATTACTTTTCCAAAATTTGAACCATAAATTATAAATTTCCATTAACTTTATGCTTTACTTCCATAAATGTCACAATGTTACAGTTCAAAACAAAATAATGCAAGGATCTATTGCACATTTTTTTAAAGTTGAATTCACCCTGAGACCTATGCCTAACCCATAAAAATTGCATTAAACAAGAATAGATTCCTATGTTATTGCAATCCGTTAATATAATTTCCCTTTTAAAAAAGTATTTAATTAGGAATAAAATTCTACATAAAATTCTTATAATAAATCACAAAATTATATTTTTGTAAAAAAAATAGTATAATTTCAATATTTTATAAAAAAAAATTCTATAATTTCAATATTTTTATAAAAAAATTCTAGAATTTAAATATTTTTATTAAAAAAATTCAATATTTTTATAACAAAAGCTCTTAATTTCCATAATATGGCAGAATGTTAAAGGTGCACTGACAGCTAAGAACTTGAGTGTACTTTATGGACATTTGAACCTGAGTTTATAAGGAGGCAGGATTATAAAGTACAAAACGCTTTGCTCACATGCTAAGCTGTCAGGCCATCATTAAATATATTAAACTAATTTATTAAATAACAATTTTTTATGAAACATGGTCAACTATCCAATCCCACTGGTCATCTTGTCTTTTCTTCTTGCCTTGAGTCTTTGTTTCCACTTTACTGAAGCATGTAGGGCAATGGCAACTCTTAATCCAGTTGTTTTCCGCTTGTCTGTGCATTTTAATTGCTTTGTTTACAAAATAATCCATCATTTTAATTGCCGGTTTCAAAAACTGAGTGAAACACATGGCCTTTCAGCTTCTGGTAACTCAAACTGAAAATTAAAATTAAGATTTTCCCTGAAGCAATTGAATGTCCACCATCCCCCTTCTTACAAGAAACTGCAATGCAAATGCAATAGAATGGGTGGATATATCCTGAGATATTTAGCAAGTTGCATGTGGAGAGGATGATATCTCGATTATAGTGGCCTGCCTACTGGTCATTTAAGGTTTGTCAGCGGGAATAAAACAATTAAAAAGTGGGTTTTTTTTTGGAAAATTAAAACTGAACCTGTTTCTATATATTTTCTTATTATTGGCTTAGTTTACTTAATTTATCTATTGAGTTTTTTGCTGTAATTTAAAATCTGCCCAAAAACGTTTTGGGAAGTTCCTTACCTTAAAATGCACCAATTCTTAAAGGGAAAGTCCCACTTTGAAAGAAGTGGGCTGTTAGGCTGTATGGTGCCTAACATATATTTAGCAGAAGTCATAATTTTTTCAATGTGGAAAATGCTGCAATTATTATTGCCACAGCCATTCATATCTAGTAAAGTGTGAACAACTTAAATATCACTTGTTACAAAGTGGGATTTTCCCTTTAATTCTACGCTTACATAAAGCTGGTTGTTCAACCAAGCTTCATGTTCAATAAAAGAATAAACTGGGGAATTTAAATGGATCACTCTAAAATGAAAACGTTTTTGCAGAAAACGCAATTAAGATACGAATTTTCTGCAGAATCTAATCACTAGTGATAAGCTTCATCATGCAGGAAATCTGCAGAGTCATGTTGACTTTCTGCAGAAATGTTTAAAAGAGAAGTCTCACTTTATGGCAAGTGATTTTAAACAAATGAAAAATTAATCCAAATTTCAGGCATTACCATATGCTTGTCCACACTTAGCTTGAATAGGGTATAGTTTGCAAAGTTCTCCTGCTGAAGTTCATTCAGTGTTTGACGTGTGACATTGCAAAACGTCCTTGAATTGCTTCAGTCAAGGAACTGAATCCGGTGTGTTGTTTATTGCATTGATTTGATTTGCAATTATCAAATTTTAATATTTTTAAAACAAGGTTTGCTTTGTCTTTTCTAATTCCTATAATTTGAAAAGTAAATTTTGTGTATTTTCTATTACAATTATGAGTTTCTATTACAGTCTTAAGTGTATTATTTGGTAAAGAAAGACACATAATTACTCTTCCCATTCATCGATTGTCATTTTTAAAATATATTTCGCACATGTTTTTTCCTGAAAAAAATGTTGGTCACAATAGTGCTAAAGGTGGTTTTTCAGAATTATAGGATTTTACTTTTAAAAAGGACAAGTAAATATTAAAAAAATTCAAAGGAAGTTTCTGTAATGCAATATAAGGGCAAAGCTAGACAGAGGACTAGTCAGACTCGGGTCATTACGTACAAATTAACGCCCTCTAAAAACTAAGGATTTGCCATAGGGGCATGTATTCAGAAAAAGTATATACTTTAGCTTTTTTTTGTTTTCAAATTTTTCTTTTATCAAAATTGGCTTTTTACCCCGCTTAACATGTGTTAGCAGTGATCGACATAAAACCTATGATTAAGGATTTTCAGGGAACTCTATATCCATCAAGGAAATTGCTGATTATGTTTTCCAACTTATAATTTCTACTTTAGATTTTTTTTTTCATGGTCATGTTATATACAGTATAAATAAGTAATTACAGATGTATAGTCTATTTTGGATGGTAACAGTATAAGGCCATTTTTGATCTAGAAATTATGCAAAGCATATGTTAAAATTATTTATAAAATTATATTAATGTTCAACCATGCATATTTAATATCACTAATTTCCTTTGTTATTTTCATGGCAGAAATTATCAGAAATGTGTCTTGTCTTGAGTGCATCCTCTCTGTTTAATTAGTCTAGCTAAATACATGTATCTTAGCATCCTTTCATGGATTAATATCCCATTTTTATAATATATCAGTTCAATGGACTCATGTAGTCCATTGTTAATAATACTGACTTTATTTGAGGGGCATGTCTCAGACCAACTGCCCAAACTGCCAAAAAACGCCAACTGGTGAGAATAAAGTTAACTATTATGCACTGGCTGATTGTATCTTCCATATCTTCCAAGTTTGACTTTGGTTGTATCTCATGAATCCAGTTACATTGTAAGTCAATGACAAATATATGTTTCATATATTTTGCATCAGTCTGATTGCATAGATAAAATGTGAAGCAAAACAAGGACTGTTTTAATAGCTAAAGTTAGCATGGCTACTACTAGATGGTGCTGTAGCAGCCCATGGTGAATAGTTCACATTTTTTCACTGTTCACCAATAGTGTACAATATGACACTTCCAGGTTCCATTTTCACATAAAAATCAATGATTTTTATTCATGGTAAATGAAATTTCAACATACTTAGCTTTACTATATATATAGTTTTAATTCCTTTTCTTTAAAAAATAACTTCCCCTCTATAGTGATACTTTTCCTTTAAGTACATAATCGATGGGTTAATGCATTCTCCAGCATTAAGAATTGTTTTGGAAAGTTTGGGAAATTAAATTTTGTCATTGAAATCTTTTTTTTTTTAAATTCAAGGAATAATAATAATAATGATGCATAATGAATGCATAATCATTTCAAAAATGTAATTTTCAAACTTTTTAAGAACAGATGCATGTAGACTGAGCCTACATGCAGTAATTATGGAATTAATAATGTAATTGGTTATGACCTTATTTGGCAAAATTGGGTTTCTATGAGTAAACCTTTAGTCACACCACGCTTCAATTTCAACTGTTTAATTTTCCTGTTGTAATTTCCGATTGTTGTTAGTTTCCAGGTGTTATATAGTCTGACGTATAAGCTTGCAATTAAGTTTTTTTCCCATTATTTCTATAAATATATAGGGCAATTTTAAATGGACTTGTCTATTAATAACTGCCAGAGGGTGGCCAGTATAAGGACCAACGAAATTATTACTCCTTTACTTTATTTCATAAATAGAAAAGCATGCATGCAAATTTAGAAGAAAATATATATATTTTGAAGAAAATAATTATTATTGACAGATAGATTAATGTAGGCCTACCAGGTGCTAGGTATACATCATCTGCAAGACCTGTAACAAAATTTAAGCAAGAATTTTTGTTTATTTTAGAAATAAAGTAAAAATTTGAAACCTTGATTGATTAAATAGTTAAACAATTAGTATTTCTATGTGGTCAGATGCATTAATTAATATATTGAAAAATATATATTTATTTCTGAGCATTATATACCATAACATTGTATTAATATAGATTTTGTAAAGGGAATAAAATTATAAAAAGTAATATTGAGGGAAAATGCATTACAACAAAATTTATAATTATATTTGGCTTAATTTGTGTCAACATCGTTATATAACGAAATTAGTTATACGTTAGTTGTCCAGCTTGTTATATAACGTGTTACTGAATGATACAATATACGGATGATACATCAAGAGAAATGTTAAATGACATCATGTTATATAACCTGTTTCTTCTCATTTTGTAACAAGTTGTATAACTTTGCTGTATAACACGTTTTGTGATATAGTGTGCATGGACGCACCATGACTTATTTTATTAAAAATCAAAAAGTAAACAACTTTTGTGTCACCCGACTCCCAGGCCAAAGTCATGAGACTATGCCTTTTCTTCCCAGCATGCATAGCTCCTCTCATTGAATAGGTAAAAATAGCCAAACCAATGAGGGAAGCGATGCATGCTGGGAAGAAAATGCAGAGCTGTATGAAGTTGGCCTGGAAGTTGAGTGACACAAAAGTTTACTTTTCATTTATTTTTGATTTTTTAATTAAATAACTACATTTTAAAAAAATTAAACATATCACTAATTAGCATTACCGTTTATAGAAATCTGCAGAATATCTGTGATTTAAGGATAAAATTCCTCTTTAAACTCCTTTCATTTATGCACTAAAACTTGATAATTGTTTTTTTGCAAATTTAGGGCTTACATTCATATTAAACATGTGTGAGTGAAATTCCAAAATTTGTCTATTTTCCCCCCAAAACTATGCAGGTTTTTAATTTAAAAAAAACATTATTAACTCATGCAAGTTTGTTTATGATTACAACTGACTTAAATTTGAATAGTTTTTTGGGACCCATGCACCTGGGTTTCTTTTGTTTACTGTTGGTATTAATAATGGGTTTATATTCTTAAAAACTTCTACGTTTTTCTACTCATTTGTAAGCAATTATCTTATTCAAGTATTTTAAAAATTGGTAGGTTTTTCTATCATTTTAACACCTGTGGGCAATATTTCACTTTTACAGCCACTTATTTGCTTGCTAAAAAAAGAGATTGTGATGTTATAACAACCACAAATGCTCTGATTCTGCAAAAAAATGCTGAGAATTACCTAGTATGGGTGAGTGCGATACAATATATTTTATTACAACATTTTATGTAAAAAAAATTATTTTGCAAATTGCAAAAACAGCATTTATGAAAATGCACCGAGCACCCTCTGGTGATTACCATTTTCAACTGCCTGTAATATTTTCTTCTCGCACATTTATTTTTGCATAAAATCACAACAGTAGCAATTTTCAGAACCTAAAATGAATTTACTAGTTGATAGATTCTCATTAATCTTGGGTGTATGCAAAAAAAATTAATTGCTCTAAATTGCTTTTAAATTATAAAATAATTGAGTATAATTATGTTAATTTATTATCTGTATTGTCGTACAGATTTTTTTCAAATGCTCTGCTTTTTACAAGGCCAAATACATAAAAACACAAAAATGATTAGCTTAATTTATAGCCACTTTGAAGCTTTTAAAGAGTAATACGTGGCGCCCCCTAAGAAGTTAACTTGCAAACATTTTTGTTGGCAGAGTAATGACGTGATTTTGACATTCAATAAGCATTTTTCTAACTATTATATTTTTTCAGTTAGTCTTATTTGAAATTGAAAATATTATTTTGCAAAAATAATGTTTTAGTTTTTCAATTTTTGTAATTTCTGCAAGTGCATTTATGTACCTCCCCCCACCCCCTCCCAAAATAACAATTCAAATAGTTCAAAAAAGAAGTGATCTATATATATAATAGTAAAATGGTTTTACAAATTTACAAAACTGCATGTCAATAAAGCATTACAAAAACTCAGATGACGTAGATTGTATATTGAATCCATATTTATTTAATTTAGGCCATATATATAGACTGGACACCATATAAGAAATATGAATTTTTATTGAAAGTTACTCATTCATAAAGAATATGTTTTGGATAAAAGACTATTGTTAACTATTGATCAATAAGTTTGGAAATTGGAATATAAACTACATTATTTAAAATTGATTCTGGAAAGAAAATTGCCAGTTTTGGTGTGGAAATTCAGTGAAAAATTACTTGAATATAGTCATTGTGCCAACTTGGAGTACTTTGTGATATTACATCCATGCATGGGTCATTTCCCCACACACTTCCAGTGTGATACATTATTGACCAATGACTTCGTAGTCCTATATATTAGGAATTTAAGCTGAGGTTTACTATGAAATAACTTGATGTAGAAATGTTGCAATTTGTCTTCATATTTTCGAACTTATTTTGGGTCATTGTATATAATTGCTTGGGCTAAAAAAAATATGTCACGAATCTGGCCTAGTATTTATAAAGTTAGAACGAGGAAGACTCTTCCAGGCACTCAGGAAGGTGTTTGAAAGTGGGGGGCAGGAACAGTGGCAGACTAGGTCAAAAAATATTGGTTTCCAGGAAACAAAGGGGGGCCCACCATAAGCGCAGGCCAAATCCATTTCTTAGGGGGGGCCTGACCCAAAAAAATTCTTCAAAATTCGGGCAGCATGCAAAAATTTGAAGTTTTTTATACATAATTGCAAAAAATTGACACAAAATAACGCCGCAGGCGACCTTTTCTGCTTAATAACACTCAAAAATGGGCTAAAAACCACCAAAAGTGCCTATTTTGCCAGTA
>JAQIXP010005902.1:0-10024 GCA_034700285.1 Proteroiulus fuscus
AGTTGAGGTTTTCTGCTGCACTTTTCAGATGGGGGGCCCCCTTGTGACGTGCCACGTATTCGATCCAGTAGGCGGCTCTTTCGACTGGAGGTTGGGGCTGATCTTTCAAAATGGCCGAATAGTGAACTGCTGCCTTCTTGTAACTAAAATTAGTAACATTTATATGACAATGTGAATAGACATTTTAGAATGAAAAATTTGGTCAATTTTCTACCTGTCGTTGGTCAGGATGAGTTGAATTTTATTCATGAAGTCCTCTTCGGTGAACTTTGTAAAGTCCAAATATTCTGCAAATCCTCTCTCCTTGGCAGTGGCCATGTTACCCCACTGATCGGCACTCAGGGGAAATCCTAGAATTGGGCATCCATGATACACTCCCTCTGAGGTGCTCAGCCCCCCACCGTGAGATACGAACATCCTCATTTTCTTGTGAGCTGAAAAAAAGCCAAAGTTAGGATATTGCTACATAAAATTCTGCGAAACAACTGGCCTTGGTTTATGTGCAGATTTCTGCAACATCTGAAGAAAAAATTTACATAAACTTACACTGTTAGCAAGTTAGGTTTCACCTATCAGATAGATCTTGGTTAAGATGTTTATTTAAGTTTCTCCTAACATATCTTGGTTAAGATACTTAGTTAGGATTTTTAGTAAAACCTTACTTAAGCTGTTTATTTGGATTTCTTCAATCATTGCTTGGTTAAGATTTTCCATCAGATCTTGGTTAAGATGTTTATTTAGGTTTCACGAATCAGATCTTTTTTGAGTTGTGTATTTAGGATCCAACAGTCAGATAATTGTTAAGATGCTTTATCAGGTAATTGGGACTTTGTTCTCTTAGATCTTTAAGTTGATCTTGGTTAAGTCTAATTTAGAGTTAACCAATCCGATCTTGATTTTGGAGCTTTGAAATGATGTACTCTTGGAACTAACCTTGGTTAAGAACTTCATTTAGGACAACAATTTTAATGATTTTGTTACTATACTCTTAGATCACCTTGGTTAATTCTTTTATTTATGGTACTCTAAGCAGATCATAGTTAGCGTATTTAGGGTGGGCCTTGGGATTTTCATTTAGGACTCTCCTATCAAATCCAGATTAGGATTATTATTCAGGCTTTTTGAATCTTGTTGATTTTCTTTAAAATTTCTGATTCAGGAACTTACCAAGTAGATCCTGCTGTGGGGCCCATTTTGTCAGAATGATATTTTTGGGCAGATTTTCGATTTCCTCTTCGTACTTCCAGAGAATTTTCTGGGGCAGTTTGGAGAATACCTTGATGACCTTGTCCCTCATGCTCAAGGGCATCGAATTGCCCTTAGTGACCGAACCCATGGAGAAGTAAATGACACCGGCATCACCAGAACTTGCCATAAAGTCTTCCAAGTCCTAATTTTGATACAGAAAATCAGAAATAGGGTCTCAACCCTGTTGGTCCTAAACTTGAAAACTCTGACCCACCTTTGGCAATGGTTTGGCCGGCTTGCAGTTGGCCCCTCCAATCTCAACAGAATATGGCATGGATGGCATGACGGATGAAATGGCCGGATTGGTGTTGGTGATCAGAAATGAGACCTTCTTCTCCAGTTCTGTTAGGGTGGGCGAATTGGGCAGGACTTCCTGTATGATCTCATCAAATCCGCTGAACATGTAATGATGCCGAATTATGTGAAAGAACACATTGGCCAGCAGATTCAAGCATCTCTGGAGAAAGGTCATGTGGTCAGTGTTTTCGTCGGTTCCGGAAGGAAGGTACGAGACGGGATGAGGAATGTTCATGCCCCAGGCCAGGGAACTGAACCTGCTAGCTGGGGACAGGATGATGTTGGGGGCACCGATGTGGTGACCCACGGCAAGGGCAAAGTCGTTCATGACGGCGTTGATGATCACCACGTCGAAATTGTAGGCTTTTGGATCTCGCAAGATCTTGGTCACTTCTGGATCTCGGTAGAGGCCTCTGGTCGTGTCCATCAACAGTTGGACCATTTTGAACATGAATTCTGTTTCATTGACGGCTCCTTGGAAGAAGGACAAGTTGGCCTCTTCAGTCAATTCGCCATTTTCTTTGAGCCAGATCTCGGTGATCCCTTCCACTTGTTTCGAGGTTTTGACGGCACTCAGGACAGTGACCTAGTGGTTATAAAATATTTTGGTTACTTTAACAGATGTTCACAGTGGTCTAACTAGAATGAATTATCAGATCACTCCAAAAGGAACAAGTGTTAACTTTTGAAATTCTTACTTTATTCTGTTAGTGGATTTCTGGACTTTATAGGATTTTCCATAAGTTTCCCTGACCTAATTCCATAACTTCATTTGCTATTTTGAATTTTCACTGACCTTCTTATTTCCCCTTACTTGGTTATTTAGGCATTTCCATGGAATTTCCTGACTTCCCTACTACTTCATCAATGACTTAATTCACTACTTGGGGTTTTCGATCCATAGCTTTCTTCTATTATCTTTGACTGACGTAACTATTTATGATTTCCCATGACTTTCCCTGACCTACTACTTTTCTGAATTTCAATGCTGTTTGAAATTTGCCCTGACTCTGTACCATTCTCGTTGACTGTTTTAGATATTTAGGATTTCCTATGACTTTCCCTGACCTATTACTACTTTCTTGAATTCCAATGATATTTGGGATTTTCCTGACCCTGTACTATTCAGGATTTTCCATGACTTTCCCCGACTTTCAACTATTTCCTTGACTTCTATAACTATTTTGAATTTCTCCAGTTTTTTTTAGTTATTTGGGATTTTTCCTGACCCCTTATTTCCCTTGACTTCCTTGGTTATTTGAGCTTTCCCATAAATTTCCCTGACCCCCTTACTGCTTTTTCTCTGAATTTCTTTACTAAATGGAATTTTCCATACTTTCTTAGTAATTTTGAAATTTATCTAATCCCTACTATTCTACTTGTCTTAGCTATTTAGAGTTTTCCATGACTTTCCATGACCCCTTACTGTTCACCTCAGTTTTCTATCTAGGATTTTCTCTGACTATCTTAGTTTTGGGGAATTTTTGTAGGTTCCCCCATACAAAACTTTCTTAGCTATTTGGGGTTTTCCATGACTTCCCACCAAATTATTTTCACTGACTTTCCATACATATCAAAATATCAATTTTGAAACTAAAAGATTTAAGGTCATTTGAAAAATGGAAAACAGCATTATCTATTTAATCACTCTAGCGCCGTCTATTGTGAGCTGGTTTCCTCAAGCACAGTGCAATTAATGAACACGTGCATTTTTTTCATGTAATGTACTTTGTTCAGTAACATTGCCAACATGGCTTTTGCATTCACTATGGCACGCCATTCACGATTGCTATGCCCCCTTCCTTGTTGCCTCAGATTACAGTATTAATGGCTTAGAGCTATGATTTTTGTGTATATTTGCCAAAGTTTGATTCATTGATCATACTGTGCAGTGTGTAAAGTATTTTTTGGTTTGTTTTTGGTAAATACTATCTCACTAGGTGTGTATTCAGGTTTACACTTTTGAACCTTTTTAAGATAAGTTTATATATTCAACATTTAATAATCAGCTCCAGTAGACATTTCAATAGAATTATCGTTTAAAATATCGTCAAAACAAGATAAAAGAGATGGTTTTTTGAGCTTAAAATGAACATTTTTATGAACAAATTATCAGTTTCGTAGCATTTAACTTTACTCAAATTTGGCATATATGAATTCTGATAAAAAAACCGAAAGCTTTTTTAATGGGGGAAGCCATTGAAAATTGATAAATGCATTTTTGTCTACTTACTTCATTGCCCCTTTTGGCCAATTCTTCGGCTATCGGATCGAAAACATTCCTGTGACTTTTCGATCCAAACGCTATGATCATTAGCACTTTATATGACGTCACGCAGCTGACTCCAGCTAGGATCAGCGCCAAAACGAGCAGCAGCTTCATGTTCTGGGTTACTTTCGGTTACTGGAATATATTCAATTCAATGCATTGCATTAGTAACTTTGTTCCCCCAAATGCAAATCCTAGCTTTAGTTACACAATGACAATTTTGTGTAAATTCTGTCTTAACCTAAGCCTGTTCACCCAAACTAAGCCTTAATTTGCATGGGCTGATATCGTGATTAAAAGCTAGTCAAGCTTACGGTAAAGTAGATCATGGTTAGCATTAATAGCCTACTCATTAAGGCTTAAGCACAGTTTGTTAAAATTGATCATCTACTGTGTATTTATAGATGTTAGTATCCCTTCTTCCATTTTTATGTACGCCATTTGCATTACCCAGAATGCCACAGCACCAAAATGCATAAGACAAACATTTTGCAGAACTTGAGGCTCAGCAAATCATAATTTAAGTTCTTAATGTTGATTTGCTTAATATCATCTATTTACATGGTTATCATTATCAAATTTTTGACGTATAAGTGCACAGTTACACTTTGGGAAAGTGGCTGATCAGGTGTTCGGGAACACCAGATCTACTGAAATTTAATCTTGATCTGAAACGGTTTACTATAGATCTGACGAAGTGTTTCAGTGAGCCAAAAGAAGTTTTCACAATGGGTTTAATGCATTTTTTGTAAACGATTTACTTACTTTATCAAATCCTAGAGTCCCCTGATCATGAAGCAAAACGATGGACAACCTGTTGCCTGCCTGATAGTTTCAAACTATGATCAAAACTAAAACAAACTGATTTTATAAGAGGGAAACCTTGAAAATTGTTATCTTGCAATCATTTGGGTTTAACTGAAGAGGATGAGGCAAGGCTATCCCAATCTGTTCCTTAGATTACATGAACTTGATACAAGGAAGCCATTTTGTTTTTTTAGTTAATAACTAATGACCCGCATAATTTTTTGAGAGGGTCCTGGGATCGCTGTGACACACCACAGAAAGTTTGAAACTTATCTGTGGAGTCAGATGCACTTTATAAAAGTTTTGAAAGTGGAAAAATGCCTTGAAATTGCATTAACAGAAGTTTAGGTTGCCATTTTGTCTTGTAGTTAATGTTTAATAACCTATGTGGTATTTTGTTAGGGTCCTGGAATAGTCGTGCCACACCACAGAAAGTTTGGGAATTATCTGTCGAGTCAGATGTGCTTCGTGAAAGTTTTTAAAGTGGAAAAAATGCATTGATGTCATACGTTTAGGACGCCATTTTGTTTATTATTTAAGGTTTAATGATCTATATGATATTTCGTGAGCCTGTGAGGGTCCTGGGATCGTGTTCTGACACACCACTGAAAATTTGGGAATATTCTGTACAATTCTTTCATAGTTATAACATTTTTAAACATGAGAAAAATGCACTGACTTTCCATTAGGACGCCATTTTTATTTTTTAGTCATTGACTAACAATTTTCATAACTTTTCTGAGGGTCGTGGAAGCACTGTGGCACACCGCATAGATTAAAATTCCATGATAAATCCCATTCAAAATTTTGTGGTCAATTTGAAATGGATAATAAGTGAGAAAAAAATGCATGGGTTGATGTGGAAACTATACTGACTGTTTCACATTCTTACATTTTCATACAGATAATTTTCTCAGTTTCGTCTTCTTCTTCTTACGTGTATTCGGACTCTGTTTGTTTTATGATAGTATATGCGAACTACAAGTAGCAGCAGATAAATGATGAGTAGGACAGAAGTCAGAACTAGCAAGTCTAATGACAGTTCCAGCAAGATGGCGCCTATGGCGTCCAAGTGGAAATACTGGAAAAAATTGAGGTTTTCTGCTGCACTCCTTAGATGGGACGCCCCCTTATGACGTGCCACGTATTCGATCCAATAGGCGGCCCTTTCGGCCGGGGGTTGGGGCTGATCCTTCAAGATGGCCGAATAGTGAACTGCCGCCTTCTTGTAACTAGAATTAGTAACATTTACGTGAACGTGTAAATAGACATTTTAGAATGAAAAATTTGGTCAATTTTTTACCTGTTGCTGTGCAGTATTTGTAGGATTTTGTTCATTAAGTCCTCTTGGGTGAACTGTGTCCAGTCCAAATAATCTGCAAATCCTCTCTCCTTGGCAGTGGCCATGTTACCCCACTGATCACCACTCAGGGGAAATCCTAGAATTGGGCAGCCGTGATACACTGCCTCTGAGATGCTCAGCCCCCCACCGTGAGATATGAACATCCTCATTTTCTTGTGGCCTGAAAAAAAATTCAAAGTTATAGCTAGAAAAAATTCTGCGAAACAACTAGCCTTGGTTTAGAAACAGATTTTTGCAGAAATTATTTGGCAAAAAATTACATCAACTTGCACTGTCTGCCTTTAATCTTTTCATTGCATGAGCTTTTAACTCTTTCCAAGTAGATATTGGTTATTACCTTCATTTAAGGTTCACCATGTCTGTTCTTAGTTAAGATATTTATTTAGGGTGCACCAGTCAAATGATGCTTACTTAGGTTAGGGTTCTATCAGATATTGGGAAGGATATTTAGGGTTCACCAATCAAATTTTTAGGTTTCACAACTCTGATCTTGGTTACAGGGCGCAACCAGGGTTTACAAATGGGAAGGGGATTTGGGGGTGGAAACCCTCAAAATTTTGGCGTTTTTTTTATAAAAAAGTGGTGGTTTTTATAAGCAAAATTTTAGTTTGGGGGAGGGGGGGGGGGTTGAACCCCACAAATCCCCCCTTCCTCGCTGCACGCCTGCTTGGTTAAGATGTTTATTTATGTTTCACGAATCAGATCTTGGTTAAATTGCTTATTTAGGGTTCACCAATCAGATCTTGGTTAAGATGCTTATGGTTCACCAATTAGATCTTAGTAAAGATTCTTTTTTAGGGTTTACCAATCAGATCTTGGTTAAGATTGTTTTTTAGGGTTCACCAATTAGATCTTGGTTAAGATGGTTATGGTTCACCAATTAGATCTTGGTTAAAAGATGTTTATTTATTTTTGACAAATCAGATCTTGGTAATGATGTTTATTTAGGGTTCACTAATCAGATCTTATCTAAGATGTAAATGTAGGGCACTGGGACTTTTTTTTCTTTAAAATCTCTTTAAGCGGATCATATTTAGAAGATTCTTTTAGGGTTCACCAATCATTCCTTGGTTGGGACTTATTTGTAGGGCTTTGAAACTTATACTCTTGGACCCCTTGATAAGTAGATTTTGGTTAAGATCTCCAATTATAACTATTTAAAACTAACCAAGTAGATCCTGCTGTGGGGCCCATTTTGTCAGAAAGATATTCTCGGGTAGATTTTTGATTTCCTCTTCGTACTTCCAGAGAATTTTCTGGGGCAGTTTGGAGAATACCTTGATGACCTTGTCCCGCATGCTCATGGGCATTGAATTGCCCTTGGTGACCGAACCCAAAGATAAGTAAATGACACCGGCATCACCAGAACTTGCCAAGAAGTCTTCCAAGTCCTAATTTTAGGACAGAAAATCAGAAATAGGGTCTCAACCCTGTTGGTCCTAAACTTGAAAACTGACCCGTGTTGACCCACCTTTGGAAGGGGCTTGGCCGGCATGCAGTGGGCTCCCCCAATCTCAACAGAATATGGCATGGATGGCATGACAGATGAAATGGCAGGATGAGTGTTGGTGAGCAGAAAGGAGACCTTCTTCTCCAGTTTTGCTATGGTGGGCGAATTGGGCAGGACTTCCTGTATGACCTCATCAAATTTCCTGAAAATGCTTTTGTGACGCACGTAGTGAAAGCCCAGATGAACCAATAGATTATTGAATCTCTCCAGAGAGGTCATGTGATCTGTGTTTTCGAAGGTTCCAAAAGGAAGGTACGAGGTCGGATGAGGAATGTTCATGCCCCATGCCAGGGAACCGAACCTGTTAGCTGGAGACAGGAGGATGTTGGGAGCTCCGATGTGGTGACCCAGGGCAAGGGCGAACTCGTTAAAGATGGCGTTGATGAACACCACGTCGAAATTGAAAGCTTTTGGATCTCGCAAGATCTTGGTCACTTCTGGATCTCGGTAGGTGGCTCTGCTCGAGTTTATCAACAGTTTAGCCATTTTAAGCCAGAATTCTGTTTCTTTGTCTGCTCCATAGAAGAAGGACAAGTTGGCCTCTTCGAACAATTCGCCATTTTCTTTGAGCCAGATGTCGGTGATTCCTTCCACTTGTTTCGTGGTTTTCACGCCACTCATGACAGTGACCTAGTGGTTATAAAAGATTTTGGTTACCTACAATGGTTTCACTAGAATGATTATGAGGGAGTTAAGAAAAAATTCAATGAAGGACTACAGAGGGCACTTGTCTTAATTTTTGCCTTCTCCTGGAAAAAACAGTTTACCCTGCTGTCTTACAAGTTAGTGGTTCTGGATTTTCCATAACTTTTCCTGACCTCCTCCTATTTTCCAGACTTTATTTGCTATTTTGAATGAGTCCCACTTGCTTAGCTCTTTGAAATTTCGCCTTACCCACTCTTTTCCCTGACGTAGGCTTACTTCGGTATTTGGGAATTTCTATGAATTTCCCTGACTTCATGTTCTCCTTGTCTTATTTGGATATTTGATTATTTCCATGGATTTCCCTGACTTCCTATTTTCCTTGACTTATTTGGGGATTTCCCTAACCTCCTATTTTCCTTGACTGAGTTGGTTATTTGGGGATTTTCATGGATTTCCCTAACCTCCTATTTTCCCTGACTTAGACCTACTTGGTATTTGGGTATTTTCATGAATTTCCTTGACTTGAGTAATTTGGGACATTACTATGAATTTCCCTGACTTACTTGGCTATTTGGGGATTTCAATGATTCTCCTACTACGACCTCGTGCAATGACTTTCTTCACTACTTGGGGTTTTCCATAACTCCCTTATTTTTAATTCTATTCTCTTTGGCTGACTTAACTTATGATTTTCCATGACTTTCCCTGACCCTCTACTACTTTCCTGAATTTTAAGGCTGTTTGGAATTTTCCCTCACCCCTACTACTTTTTCCCTGATTTTCTTTGCTATTTGGGATTTCCTATACTTTCTTAGTTATTTTGAATTTTCTCTAACCCCTACTATTCTCCCTGACTGTCTTAGCTATTTGTAGTTTTCCATGACGTTCCATGACCCCCTACTGTTTTCCTCAGTGTGCTATCTAGGATTTTCTCTGACTACAAATTATCTTAGTTTTGTGGGATTTTTGTCTGATCCCCCTCCCAAACTTTCTTAGCTATTTGAGGTTTTCCCTGACTTCCCACCAAATTATTTCCCTGGCCAAATTATTTTCACTGACTTTCCATACATTTCAAAGTATGAATTGTGAAACAAAGATTTTCGGTCAATCGAAAAAATGGAAAACAGCATTATCTATTCAATCACTCTAGCTAGCGCCATTTATTGTGATCAGGTGTCTTTAAGCACAGTGCACTTAATGAACACGTGCAGTTTTTTCATGGAATGTACTTTGTTCAGTAACATTTCCAAGATGGCGTTTGCATTCACTATGGCACGCCATTCACGATTGCTGCACCTCCTTTGCTGTCTCAGATTACAAGATTGGTGCTTGGACCTATATGATTTTCATGTATATTTACCAAATTTTGATTAGTTGATCCTACTATGCAAATTATTTTTTGGTTTGTTTTTGAAAAATACGAAAATTGGTCGAGTTAATAAGTGCATTTTTGTCTACTTACTTCATTGCCCCTTTTGGCCAATTCTTGGGCTATCGGATCAAAAACATTCCTGTGACTTTTCGGTCCAAAAGCTATGATCATTAACACTTTATACGACGTAACGCAGGTGATACCATATAGGATCAGCGCCAAAACGAACAACAATTTCATCTTCTGGATTACATTCGTTACTGGAATATATTCAATTCAATGCAGTGCATTAGTAACTTTTAATCCACACTTTTAACAGCTTGGGCCTATTGGGATTTTAATGTTAAATTCGTTTTCTTCAAACTGTTCTAACTCAAGTACGGGTCAAAGTTCAACGATGGGGTTTGATTTTATTCAAAGATTATTAAATTTACTTAAAACTGATGCATGATTATGACGTCACATGCATTCTGAATGTAGTTATCGATTTTCAAAGTTGACCGTTCCGTTTTC
>JAQIXP010005903.1:0-10024 GCA_034700285.1 Proteroiulus fuscus
TATGTACCGTTAGTTAACATGGAGATTCCCATAGGAGCATGCATTTTCTAAAAGTGTGGACAGCCCCCTTAATAAATTTATGCCAGGAAATGAGTCATTTTGTCACTATAGAGGGAAGCAAAACTACAGGTTAATGAATAGCTTCAGCAGATTCTTTTGCTCAGCACCAAAGTTAGCACTGTGCTAGCCATCTGCTAGAATGCTTATGGTCTAAAGTGAATCCTAGTGCTTATAAAGTTATATTAGTGCTTAGTCCGCTTGTTCAGCTAATCACCAAATCAAAACTAGCAGAAAAAACATTTAGTAGAAATGATAGCAGACGACTTTTTTGGGGTTCCCATCTAGCAAAATGTTAGCAAAAGACTCAGCACCAAAAAACGGCGCTAGATTTTTCTAACTATTTTGCTAGAAGCACAACTGCAAGCAGCATTAATCAAGCAGTGAGAAAAAGAACACTTTTGCTACCTATTGTGCTTGATTGCTAACACAGTGCTGAGCAAAAGAATCCGCTGCTTATCTCTTCATGCACAAACTTTATGCAAATAATATTGCCATACCAGTATTGAAAAAATGTTTGGAATTTAGAATACTGGAACCCTCCTTATGCAATCTTTGAATTTTATATTCAGAATCCCCTTCGAATTGCTATTCGTTAACATGCAGTTCTAGCTTATCTCTAGTGATAAAAACGGATAATTTTGATGGGACATGGGTCTGTATTGGGGAAAGTTTGTAACTTTAATTTTGCACTATAATAAACTAATTATTCTAAGTAAAGTTGGTTTCTCAGTTAATTTAATAAAAGTTTAAAGTGTATTTGGAAGGAAAAACTTAAAGATGGACAGCAAAGCAGGGAAGGAAAACTGTTCGTTACAGGTCTATTACCAAAAAATGCTTGTTTTGGTATTCTTAATAACCACATAATGCTTGTCTATCTACTTACGGGACAACCTGTATATACATGATCATATATATTGGTGAAATTTTATTATTATAGAAATTCTTTTTGAGATTATTTTGAAAAATAATTGCCTGTATAGGCCTAATAATTTGCTTAATAATATATTATACATGATTTTTAATGCTGGAACTCAATATTGGATTAGGAGTCAATATCTGCTCCATGATGGGGTCCTTCTCTTTTTTTCAGAATTTCTGCAAAAAAATGTATGTTAGTGTTCTGCAGAAAAATAAACCTTACCAAGCTTTTTTTAGGAGCAGAACATATTTCTGCAGAACATTAGTGCAGATTTCTTGCAGAATTTCATTGACTGAAAGGAATGTACAGATGTTGGCCGAATTAAAGTACTGATGGACATGCATGAGCTACTTGCATGCTTTAATTTGGACAGAAATGTACAGTCGTCACTGTATATTTTGCCATTTTATACACATAAATGTAATTTTTCTAAATAATAAAAGGACCATTTATCCGTGACTTAAATGTCTATTCTTCCGTTTGCTGAATTTAATTCTGTACAAAAGACATTCTGCGCCTTTTGTTTATAACAATCCAGGGCATTGCTCATTATTTTAGCAACATTTTACTTGTCTTTAAATTGATTTCATTTTCAGTGGGCACGATTTTGTGTGGCATTAATCACCCCGTGCAGTAATATTATAGCAATAAACAGGAAAGCCTTGCCTTATATTATATTGCTCAAAAGCTATAACTTGCAATTTGTTACATGATATTTTGTTGTTTTAAAAATCTTATTCTTATTGTACATAAAAATGGAAAACATATTGCAATATCAAAATGCTTTGCATATTGCAATATCAAAATGTTTTACATATCATGGGTCATATATAACTGCATAATTCAATCCTTCAGTTAACTACTTTTTTAGGCAGTGGGGTAAGTTTATATAATGTTTGAGTCAAGGGTTAATTAACTATTAGTATTACTATTGTATACTACATGATTTATTCTAAAATTATTTTCTTAATTTTTTTAGGGAAATAGTATGTAGAGTTTATAATGCATACTTGCATGTGTAAATTCAAGTAATTATATTCAGGAATATTATAATTCTACATAGTAGGCCTAAATTAATAAGGAAATTTAAATCTTGCTTCATTTTATCACAGAAGAAAATGACCGTGCATCCATGCTTATGTTAGTTTGTACTTTATATCATCAATTTACGATAATTTTGAATTCAATTCTCATGAAGCCTCTTTGTGCATTCCCTCCAGGATTTCATTGAAATTTGTTTTTGGAATAAAAAAAATATTATGAATTGTTTGCCTTAGGTTATTCAAAACTGAATCTGTTGTAAATATTCATTATTTACGTAAGCTTTGAAAGTGAAAAAGCCCACAATATATACCGATTCAACTGGAAAAAAACCCCACATATACACAAGTATATATAACCAATTTTGCAATTTAATATTCTGTGCATGTATGCTATTAATTTCCGAATATCCCAAAGACTATTTGAAACTATAGGCCTACGTGAAATGTAAAAAGTCACGAATCTCTTGTTTTTATCAATATATATATATATATATATATATAATTTCATGCTTCAATGAAGTCTGCCAATATACATGTTTCTAGCATTTGTTTGAATAAATGACAAATTCGATAATGCTTACTGAAAATTACCAAGAATGAAAATTTGGCTAAAAATACCCAACAGCAACATTTACGAGGTTCATGACCGACTGTTGTTCTTTATACCCCCAATTACTTTGTTAAACGTGACAGGTGGATATTAATTTTCATCATGATGTATTATTACCGTATCATATTTTTGTGATTATGGTCTTATATAGAATGAACTTGGTTTTAATTGACCTAAAATAATAAAATACAGAATTTGGATTTATACATACTAGCAAGATGCAACGCTGCTTAAGCTAAACCTAGCTTATTAGCAGCTCTTAAAAAGTCAGTAAAACCGAATATTTCAGACTGTTTCACTGTCATATGGTGAACAATATGAGCCTTATATACGTAAAAACATGCTTAGAATATTTACAAATGTGGTTACCTTTAACTGTCGGTAGGAAAAGGTGTACGAGAAGGATTCCAAATTGCAGTTTGGGGAACAACATTTGTAATTGCGAAATGGCTTTCATTTGTCCTGTAGATTTGAAATGCAGTTTGTAATACAGTTTAGAAGTGTGGTAGCAGCATGCAGATGCTTACAGACACTGATAGTAAATTTAGTTTTGAGACTGTGAGATGCGTGAAAATTCAGTTTATGTTTTTATGAAAATTACACCGCAATCTGTCCAATGTTTATCAGTTTATTTCGCGTATAGTTAAATCGGTTTCTCAGTAAGTCAAGTGGCACATTGGCATCAGTTCCTCAACTTCTTGTTTTAAACCGTTCCTTGGTCACCACTGAGCCCAACCGCATTAAAAACTCGGCGAGAGATTCACGTTGAGAGGCTCCCATGCAGCAAGCAATTCCAGCCAAAAACACCAGAGAAATTTCTCAACGGTTTGAACCACCGTCAAACAAGCAGCTTCAGACGAAAGTGGATGAAAAGGCAAACATTGACTCACAGTTTTCCCGTAAGACAAACATAAGAAATATTGCTGGGCTGTGATTGCACAATACGGCACGTGTCGTTTAACCGTATACGTATGGCGATAATACAGGGAATGCTTTCCGCAATTGAGCGTTCCATTCAACTGCTCAGCGCCCAATGATTCCGATGAGAAAGGACAGGCAACATGCACTGCAGGTCGATAACGTGGCTTTTCTCAATTCAAATTGCTATCTCTCTCTGCATTTGGATGTTAGGGCTTGAGGTATATACACTAGCTAGGAAGAGTGCATTTCCTATGGCAGTGGAATTGCATGGTTTTTCCTCATTCGTGCATTTCAGAGAGAGAGAGAGAGAGAGATAGCTTTTGCATATCTCCTTAAATTGTTCCGAAACTGGATATTCAACCTAATTTTATTTTTATAAGAAGCTCACTGGGGGAATTGGTAAACCACTTGGGGAGGATCATGATGCGTTTTCAAATAAAAACAAAAAAGGGCAATGCTGTATATGCAAATCGGAATATATAGAGTTTCGATCAATTTTTTTTCTCTTAATATTTACATGCATATATGTGTATCTTGATATTCGTGCCCCTGTGGAAGTCTCTGTAGTAAACAATGCGTGCAATTTGTTGAAGATTAAAGGCAGCGCATACATTTTGAGTTTTTATTTTAAAGAATTTGTATGCCTGCGTTTGTGATACTCAGGAGTGAGCTATTATAACTACCATCAAGTTATTTTTAACCACAAAACCTTAGTCAGCATAGATATATATTTCATTTTTATGAGATTGGGAAGCGCTCTGAATATATTTTGGTTTATTAAAGGAAAGGAAAGTGAACCAGGAATTGATCCATTTCATAAGGCGGAACAAAGTTAGGGTATAGTGATGACGTCACTAAATGACGGCTCTATTAGTCAAACCAACTTTATCGACTAAAGAATAGACATCCAGTGGTCAGGAGGATAACTGGTAAAACCCATGCAAGGACTGCTTATTTAAAAGTAACCCTGAAGGGCGAAGGCTCACTGTGCCTTCAGATTTAGCTTCAGATATTCTGCCCTTGGGTTCGTAGTTTTCCTCCTGGCCAATGAGTGCATCTATTCTTATAGTCGCTAAGGTTGGTGAGAATATGCCCTGTAAATGATTAGATAAACAGCTATTCCTGTGTCTACCATGACGTCATATTAAATTATGACGTCATAATGATTGAATCTTAAAAATTGTCAATTACTGTAAACATTGTCAAAATGATAACTGACTTTGAATGACTTATGACTTTAAGAAGTCATTCATCGTTGCAACATGGCGGTAGTTGATTTTATAGTAATTGAGCATATCGCATTTCTCATAATGGGATAATGGGTATAAAATATTTAAGAGTGCGCCTACCGTTGGCAATCACTGATAACTTCGACGCTATACCACAAAAACTAACTTATATAAAGCCCCATTGTTGTTATAACAACTCCTTTGAAACAAGTTATTTTTAAAAATTTAAGCAAACACACCAACAAACTTGTTATTTTTAACATGGCATAAAATGGTGAAAGGCATGAAAATTAAAATGTCAATTTACAGTGGAAATATTTCGATAACTATGTGGCACCATCCATATTGATTAAGTTGAGTACTATCTTGCAATTTTGCCGGGTTTGGTTAATATAAATATCCCCTGTCAGTTATTGTGTAAATAATGCAATAGTGGCTTGCTATCTTTGTACAATACAAATAGCATAAGTATTTATTAGATAAAAAGTGAAGCCTCTGCAATGGTTTAATTTATAAAACTAACTACTGTTGATGACTTTGCCATAACAAATAATATGGAACAAATGCCGTCTACTTATATGTTCGAAAAATCATGTTTTCTGAATTGTGTCAAGTCTGCTGAAAATATTAATAACTAAACCATTCACAGCTATAGTTTTTTAACTTTATTAAGTTAATGAAATTAAAAACAGTAATTATCTAGACAGCCAAAAGTTAAAAAATTTAATGACAATATGTTACATTTAGGCTTATTGAAATAAACCTCCTAAATATTTATTTTCTGTTTATTTTTCCTGCATCTGAATCAGAGCCTTTAGAAAGTTTGACCGCTTATCATAGCTATAAAGTAACTTTTACTGAGTTTTAGGTATATTTTTCATTTTCTCTTGAGTTTTACTGGTTGTGCAACAACCCTGTTCACGTATGAATGTATGCTTTAGAGAATGGGAAAATAGAATTTGGATGTGAATCTTGGAACTACTTGGAATTAAAATTATTGGCTCATTGTTATCCAAGGTTATCGCTGACAAGCACGATTTTACAAGGAAATTATTACTGTATAATACTCCGTGAAGTTGAGTTCAACTTATTTATATTCACGTTAATACTCTAGCATGCATTAAAGTCCAAATAATTCCATATTGTAAAAATGTATGCATTTGTGCTTCAGCATAGACAGTGGGGTCTGTATCGTGAATACATACACTTAATGTTTGCTCACATCTCAGACATTGAATAAATTAACTAAATCCTTGCAGAGGCTTTACACATGTAAAATTGTTTTAAAAGACGAAATAAATGGAACGTGTGTGTACTTTAAAATTTTAGTGCGCATAAATTGCTTCTCAACATGTTACAGCAAAGGTCACATTAGCATGTGAATCTACTAAGTATATTTTACTTACATGAAGCGAAATTTAATAATTCAGTTATAAGCTAGTAAAATTTAACATAGCTTCAACATATTAAAAAGTTTATTTTAAGCATTAGGAACAATATTATTGTTAATTAAAAAATTACACACATTTAAATTCTTAAAGGAATATGGTATCGCTAGTCAGACTACTTTGTTTAGACGGTCTGGTAATACGCCTGCTTGTTGTAAAACCAAAAGTTGATCAAAGTTTATTTGCAGAAACCAGCTGCACCGTATTAAACTGCAATGAAAGAATTCTACCAGGGTGCAATAAAAATGAAATTAAATTGTAATCTTAGGACTCCAATATTAGAAAGAAATGGACAACATCGATCGAGTATATATATAGTTCAGCATTAAAACTGGTCCTTGGCGAAAACCTACAGTTGGTAATTGACCAATTATTAAGAAGCTTAGTCTGTAGAAAACCTTAAAATCTATATGAATTGCGACACATTTTTATAGATTAGATTATATTGAGTGGGCCACATATATATTACACACTTATGCAGCTGGCATTGCTCATGAAGGGTTATGAAGGGTTTGAGCAAAATTATCGGGTCCTTAATTTGAAACTACTGATGGTAACCATACATAGAACTCCCGGAGTAACTCGAGTTATGCATCCTCCCTTTGCTGATCCTCCCCTAGTACCAATTTTAATCCAAGCAGTCACTATTTCATTTGATTAGCTTTTTATCAGGTAAAATGTTCTAATTTCAAAATTCTTATTAATATAATTAATTTTCTCCCTAAAACATGAATGTATTGGCTGCAACCTTGGCAGGCAAATGTACTCAGAGCACTTAAACAAAAATACCAAATGGCATCTTGATTATGCTGATCGTATGGTACTGAGTTGAATTAATGGAAAGTGATCAGGTGACATTGTAGAAGTAACACAATCTGTACCTTGTAAATGTCATCTGAGTAATCTGCTCCCCGTCGAATAGCTAACTAAAATTGTCAAATATTTTTGATTAGTTTTTAAAATTTTGTGACTGAAATAAATGGCCTGCTTCCTGTGGTAACAATGATCGTCCATCTAATTGGTATGCACTCAATTATACTGCATATGCAGTAAACCAAGAGCTAACTGCCATGGTATAACTATATCTCAAAGACTGATAATAATTGTCTTTGGCAAGCTGGTGGCTCGAAACCCGACTTGGTCTTGTTTTTCTTTTCCATTTATTCAAATGCTAATTCGATAAAAGCTAAGGTAAAATTTCCCAATGGAAATTAACTGATTTCAGAAACTAATTAGTTAAAGCCTATTACTGGTATAACTGTTGTTAATCTTCTCTTTTACTAAGCCTCTGGATGCCCAATTCGACAAATGCTCAAGTAATGCAAAATATTGGCACAAACATTGTTATAACCTGCACTGCACGGAACAGTATACATCCTATATTATACCCACATCTATATTGCAAAGTTTATTAGAAAGTATAAATGGACTATACACTGCTAATTCAATATTAACCCAATATTGTCAGCCGATATTGTTCCAATATTAACGCAGTATTGCAATAAGAGAAAAATGAAAGCCAGCACTTCTGCCATGTTATTGCATGTGGAACAGTTGGTAGAGTAACGGAAAGCTAGGGTTTTAATCCGACATCATAAAAAGGACTGGTATCATTGTGTGAGGTATATTTATCATTTGTATATTTTAATTGTCCCTTCCAACAAAAAAAAATCAAGAAAGTTTAAGTCCTTAATATAATATTCACTGCCTTTGACAATTGCTTTTTTTCTTCTTGGGTTTGGATAAACTATTTTTTGAAATATATTTGTAACATTACATTATACACAAAATATGATATTAATATAGTATTACTGTAATTATATATTGTTTTATTATTGGATTACACACCCAGTATACTGATTGCTATTTGGGAGCTTATATATACTTCTTGTTTCTTAATTGTGAAAGTTGGATGTAGCCTATGCAACCCATAATGATATGGTTACATGTATGACAGGACTTATGTGTCATCCTGTATGCACGAGCTTCGAATCAATAAGGCACACAAGTCATTTTCCTATATAGTAGAAACTGACCCATCAATATAGGATAGAAATAACACTGAATATGAAACAGTTTCTGAATACATTTAATTAGTAGAAGCTCACCTTGCTTTGGCTGCAGGCATTTCATATTTATCACCGTGTTGATTTGCCATATGTGTTATTTGTTCATCTTTTATCCAGGGTAACAGTATGTAATAAATCTCCTTGTTAGTTCATATATACAAGTCTAGATACATCTCAAATTATAGAAATTTAGGTGCGTCGTTGCATGATGCGATGATGTTTTCTTGTAATCATTCATATGTGGGCTGATTTTAATGTTAATGTTAGCTTTAGGATGTAAAAATCCGCCCTATTCTTAGAAAGATTGCTCTTGTGATTATATCTGATTATTATTGCAGCTTGGCGTGTAAAAAGATCAGCGCAGTGTGTCATGACTCATGCATTGAATTGATTTTGGGGGATTTAGAAATACCATAAAACGAAGCCATTATGAGCACTGGGGCTGTAGCACCCAATTGCTAAAATTCATTTATTATTATACCACGGCAATCATATAACAAGCCGTTAAATTGAAGCATTTTGATTGTCTGCATGAAATGCAATTTGATATAAAATTGTACGCCATTTTTCTCGATAGTTTTATGGTGGGTAAATTCCCCTGCCATAGGTCTCCATTAAAAAGGGAGTCTATCTTTCGTCCAATTTCATCTCATTGATTTTATTTGGTGAAAACTAGTGAAAATGACACTGCATGATTACAGGCCTAACTGCATGCGCCCATGTTGCAATGTCATTGTTTATTTGTTTGTATTTGAAGTAATTAAAAGTGTAAAAGATAACATATAGCTCATGCACGGTATTGATGTGGAAAGTGGATACTTTTTAAGGATTCGTATACATGAAAAGAAGGATAAACACTCTACTAACTTCCTCTGACTGAATGCGTAAATTGCTATCAGTACTTCCGATTTGCCTTATGATTTATGGGCGATCTATTCAGTTTTCTCTTATACTGGTGTTGTCCATAAGTGACGTGAATGTCCAACTAATTTAAATGGATAGCCATTTCTGGAGTTTGCAAACAGGGCCATAACGGAAGTACATTTTCTTTTCTTCTGCTTTTTTATTCAGGAAACTATCTGACGACCATTTATTGATCCGTGACAATGACCACGGTTTGCAAACCTGGTTTATACCACTCACTAAACTGTCTGAGAGGAAATAGCCATTGAGAAAGGACATAGTGGTGTTTTTAGTGTATCGGGGATGTTGCTAATTAGTGCTAGGTATACCTTGTATACATTCTTAAGTAATTGAGGTGATGTATTTTGTAATTCATAATTGCAGGATAAATAAGTTGACCACACTGATCTCCCATGTTTAACAAAATCCCACAGTTTTAACAGCTGGAACTGATGCATGTAGTTGTTAAAGTTTGCTGCAACAGTTTTTCAGCACCAAATTGTATGTATATATTAATTGTTATAGTAAAAAAAAATTAAATGCTGGAAATTGATAACAATATTGAGTAATCACTAATCATTGCACTTAAATTAGATAATTTTTAACATATGAAATACTCAATTTTTG
Organism: Proteroiulus fuscus; assembly: GCA_034700285.1. Classification (NCBI taxonomy): domain Eukaryota; kingdom Metazoa; phylum Arthropoda; class Diplopoda; order Julida; family Blaniulidae; genus Proteroiulus; species Proteroiulus fuscus. The sequence continues at coordinate 9,830 of JAQIXP010005903.1, forward strand.
TTACTTATGGGTTGGCAAGAACTCGGATGTACACTTATTTTGTAACAATACTCACAAGTTAAAGAAGTTTATATCATAATAAAGTGACACTATTGCATTTATGTAGAACTGATGTGTTTTTAAGTGTAATTTTTAGGCAGCGCCGTAGCTACCGATATTGGCACCCGGTGCGGCCAACGAATTCAGCGCCCCCCT
>JAQIXP010005904.1:0-10022 GCA_034700285.1 Proteroiulus fuscus
TCACGCCAACAACAACCAGTTCGACCTACTATTATTGGCCGGCCGCAAATAACATTCAAATCAGCTATTGGCAATGATGCGGCAGCGTCAGCCACGGGTCTACTAGTTTTTTTTAAAGGGAAAGTTCCACTTCATGACAAGTGCCTTTAAAATGAAGGATCACATGAAGTTGATAAGAGAAGGCAATAGTAAAATGTCGAAAATACGAGTGTATTTACCAGTATTATATTTAAGGCAGCTAAAGACAGCAATTTGGTGCAAAATAAAATTCCCTGCAATCCGATATTTTGTGTGACACATACACTTAGGTCCCTTCTAGCGAGAATACAAGTAACTACGACGCTATGTTCGAAATCTAGTGCTAGCTCCTTTTGTAAAGGGCATTAAATATAAAGCTTCAAAATAATTTTTCTTCTTACCTTTAATTATTGCTTTTAATGATCATCATTCTGAGGCTTTTAATATAAATTAGGCTAAATATTTCGCAAAATTTGGAGATAATTATGAGATTAATTTGAATGGCCAATATTTTCTTCTAATTTAGAGCCAGTTGAGCATGAGGCAGGAACATGCAATAATATCCAACTTTATATATGAAATGAACATGTTACTTATGTGCAGTTGAATGGAACAAATGACGTAGTTTCGAATGCATGATTTTATACTTTTTATTTTGCATACAATTAAATGCTGGGAAACTAAATGCTTATCACATTGAACTGCAGTGAAGCCAAAAATGAGACATTCTCTTATAGAGGGCACGGAATAAGCCAACAAAATCATAGTTCAAAAATTCCCTCACCATTCACGCTGTAAGAAAAATGGCATCATACATGATTTTTAGTAAATTAAGATTTAATAACTTGTGGTAAATATTTCCATCATTTTACTATTACCTTCTCATATCAACTTTATGTGATTTTTCATTTTTTAAGCACTTGTCATGAAGTGAAACTTCCCCTTTAATCAAAATTCCCTCACTTTCCAGCAGAAATTCATAATACTAATGTGGCTAAATGTGCTACAGTGTCTTCCTCTAGAGATGCGTTTATCTCTATTCACTGCAAATCAAAATATGTATAATGGAACATAAAAAAGCACATATTGTAAAACATATTTTGTGACAAATTTAGATCATAATGAACCCTATTTAATGTGTTTTGTGTTTCAAAATTATGTTTCAGAATTATAATGCTTTGAAGAAGCGTTACCAAAGAAAGTGTTCCATAACATATTAAAATATGTGTTCCAAAAGTACAAATTTGAAACACATTCCAGTAACAAATTTAGAACATATTTTGTTAGGTACATGTTCCCAGTAATGTGTTCCAGCAAATATATGTTCCTGGAAATTTGTGTTCCTGTGATTTTCTGTTCTTGCAAAGTAACATTCCTGTAGATTTGCATTCCTGTAAATTTGTGTTTATTAATAAGAAAGTACAAAATACGTAACTTATGCATGATTATAATTTATTCATAAATGAACTTTCACTAGGTTTACAATAATAATATGTAAAAATAATATTTAATAAACAAATGCAAAATAAAGAACTAGGTAAATACTAGCAGGCTGGACACCAACCTTTTTAATTTAACTGTAACTCCAAGCTTTTTCAATCGCTTTATCTAATTTTATTGACTTCACCCCCAGAGTATAATATTGGTGGTCCAAAAACACTTTTTCAATAATTCCATCAACTGCCTGTATGTTTTTAGTACTCTTACTCCATTGTGTAATAAAAGGAAATTAACAGTAAAATAAATTGCCCAATGAACAATTTTGTATCATACTGGAGATTGAATCTCCACATAATACAGCCTGAACCGAACTGCCGGTGTTTATCACCACAATGTATGGTTAAGCTGCTGGCTCAGACTTGCACTTTTTTGCAAATAATGCATCTTGCTGTAAATTTAAAAAGAAATGGATGTACTGTTAATAATAAAACTTAATAAACTTTGTTTCTTTTTAAATCATTTACCTCAACCTCCATTATAATTTTCTGAGAAACATTGTTTCCCTTGAAGAATACTGACACTTCTCAAAACAGTTTCCTAGTCAATGGATTTCTATAATGCACATTTTAATTTAAACGTTTATGGCTTCAATATCTACTTCCATTCTTAGCAATAAATGCTAATCAAATTATTTGCTTGGGACAAAACAATTACTTGAATTTGTATGTTAACATAAAGATTGTACATACGTAACAATAACATATCCTAATAAATTTATATAAAACATACCTTTTTAATTTTTCTAAATATTTAGAAAAAATTTTCAAAAATTTGACAATGGTTTTCTTAAGTTGGGTCATCCTTTCATTTTCAATAAGCAATTCCATTTCATATATTATCTATTTTAAGAAAATTGAAAATAAATTTTTATTGAATATTAATAACATGGAAGTCAAGCTAACCTCAATGCATAAATAATATTAAAAAGATAAAAAAATAAAGTATCACACTTACAAACTCAGTATTTTCCAAGCATGGATACTGTTCCAGCATGGCTCAATGACATCAATTTTTTGCCTCCAGTATAAGCTTGGTTCTCAAATAAAAGGTGTCATATAATAATGCTTTTATATGACCATTACTTGGGTTTGGTTTATCTAATTCTTTGGCCAAGGCTTCGAAATGACTTTTTTGCTCTTTCGTCAGTACCATTTCTGACAGTGAGTGCATCCTATCATAATTATAATTTTTACTTATTTGTTAAACATGTTCAATTAAATATTTTAATATCATTTTCACATAAGGGAAAGGTTATTGCTGTAAGGCTCATACTTATACAGATGGATTTTTATTTTGAGGAGCATCTGGGACCTTATGGCATGAGGGTTGCTATACCATGACCACCAGCAGAACCACATGCGCGTGCATGTTCTTAAGTTCTTAGCCTTGCTTCATAATTCACTCATGCATTTCTTTCAGATTACTTTTCCCCCTTCCTTCCCCTCCTCTTCCCCCCCCCCTCTTTTTCCCCCCTCTCACCTCACCATGTGATTCAAATTTAATTGCTTTACCAGCCCTTTACAAATAAAGTCCACTCAGACAATTGACTTTTCCAACTGTTCTTTATTATTTCACAAAGAATTGCGGACAGAATGAAGGCATAATTATCCTAACTTTAACACAAAAAGAAATAAATGCAGGCCACTACCTAAGTGTTCCACTTCACCTATTCTCGTACAAAATTTTCCACAAGTGGAAGTTAGACCAATGACTACTATAATTAACGTATATAATCTAACCAATGTAGTCTGAACAATTTCTTTCTTGATTTTGAATTGAGTTCAAAATGCTCGAAATCATAATCCCAATGAATAAAGGCAGCTTCAGTGCTTGCACTACTTCCTTAACTACTAGCTTCAACTTCAATAATTTACTAACTAGATCTAACTCTCATTGACTGGTTGCTCATGCTTATCTGATTTTCTGATCACTGTTTAGTCGGATTTCCTCTAATTCAGATTGGATCAGATTTTGATTCCATAACATTATCCAAGTACTAAACCAATAGCTCAGTGGGTAATAAAAATAAAATACAAAATTAGCAAAACTACAAAAATAACATTCTTGGGTTTCCTCTGGGCACTTCAGCTTTTCATTATTAAATACTGAGGACCGAATGCTGGGCCTAACAATTTCAGATGCTCACTAGTGCCAGCTTAAAGTTCCCTACTTTGCTCAATTTTCAAAATTTAATTTACAATAACACCCTTCCTAAATAGCCTCCCTTCAATAGCCTGCAAAAATTTAAAATTTTTTTTAGAAAATTATTAAAATCAGCCATAGATTGAAAATTGGTAATTTTTCCGACTAAACAGGTAAAGAAATTTTGAACTACCACTTACTTCAGTGAAGTTGGCAAGCTCACAATTTACAGGAAAATATCCAATTAAATTCTACGGAATTTCTTTCGACTCCATCAAAGCCTTACCTACTTTCTAGGTTAATCTAAGTCGTCCCTGGAGTGCAAACAACATCATTAAAAACGAATAATAAAGTATCATGCACAAAAATAACGAATCCTTCTCAGCCTTCTCTTTCAAAACCCATTCATCTGCAACTTTCAATTAATTACAACTTTAGCATGTTTAACCATGACACCGCTGAAAACCTTGTAGTTTCCTCTTCTTGTACGACGAGAGCATGGAACTGCAACAGGCACCTTTGTCCTTCGCTCCACCACAAAACTTCCATGTGTACATGTAATCCTAAAAACAAATCACAGAGCTTGTTCCAATTTTTTGAAGTTTCAGGATCCTTAATGTCATACTGGAACAAACCTCTAATTAGATAATCATGAAATCAATACCAGGGATCCTTAAGAGAATGGATTTCCAGTTTCCGTGTCCTTGCACTCTCAGCTCCCACTGGTTGAAACACACAATAAGAAGACCAAAGTCATAAATTGGTTAGGCTAGCATACTGGTTAGACGCTCATTTTATTGATTGACAGATCAGTAATTCGTTGCTTCATGTACTTCACCAAATTCTTGATAGGCAACTCTCAGCTCCCAATAGTTAAAATATACAATATGAGAACTAATGTCAAACAAATGGGTTGGGCAAGCATAATGGACGCTCGTCATATGGATTGACTGATCATTATTTCAATACTTAACTTACTTCAACAAATTCATGATAGACAGCTGTCAGCACTGCTCGAATCCAACTTCTAACTACACATAGTTGAACAGCCATCATAAAATTCAGGGTGGTTAGTACTCAGAATAATCAATTTTCACCTTTCAGAACTCGTAATTGACTATACAGCTGCACAACTGTAAGCAGGCAATAGAAGAGTCATAACAATGTGTTCATACAAGGGCGCCAAAATTCAAAAATGTTAAACAATTTAAACAATTGAAATTAAGAATTCTTCCCTCAAAACCCCATCTTTGGCTTTTGCCTCCCTTGCCTCAATAAATTAAGATTATGACTCGGGGAATGTCTTTCCAGGGTGCCGGGGTAAAGGTTTCCCCAGCCTCTCGCGTAAACTAGGCTCCCCTCCTCGGCAGATTGGGTTTCAACTTAAAGTTAATGGGTTTTTGTGGCTGCTCTGAGTTTTATTACATGGCGGCATCCTTCACAAATTACGATCACACTATAATCAATGCCAGAACTACACAGCAGACTAAAAGGGATTCAAACCTTTAAAACTTAACGCTAATCTATAAAACAGATCGATGGAGTGATAGAAGTTCTACTTGTTGGAATCTCAGCCACACTTTGCAATATTCAGCACAAATTAAAATTTAGTTTGCTCGAATTTCTAATACAAAGGTCTATGAGTTTTCAAATTACAACATAGCTTTATTCGCTCCGCAGAACACCTCCTTTTCCCTCCCCTTTTCCCCCTCTCCCTTATTTTTCTTCCCCCCTGCTTCCCCCTAATGCTTTGCAATAGCGAATAATGATTATTGCAGCTGTCCGTTTGGCAGGGATGATGCCTTTCCACACTAGGCACCCGAAAGCCTTGGTTTAGGATAGTTGACAAGTTAGTTAGCATGGCGATTCCTTCGAGGTAACACGGAATTTCCAATTAGATTCGGTGAGTTTGAAACTATCCTTTGCTGTGGCAATTCACTCGGGTTCCCAATATTTGGTCTTAAGGTTTTAGTTACAAATCTAAAAGAGGTTTACATACGAAGTTGTTAAAGTTAATATGAGTTGGACCAAAATCACGCTAATTTCTTTTTCTCTATAATTCTTTTATGTTAACCAAATGTTAACCAAATGTTTTTTGTCCTTAATGTGATATGTAACACCAATGCCATCCTATCTGTTGCTAACCGCTATGTAATTAATTTTAGAGCCTGAAGATGATTTACATTAAGTAAATCAAAACGTCACTTGAATTGGTTAATGGAAATAAAATTTTATTAACTAAAATCTGGGTCTGATTGCTTCTTAATCTCATACTTCTCTCTGGACCTACCAAAAATTCGTTATATGATACTACTTTTGTTGACTTTTCTTTGGGATGGGCCTTTTCAAACCTCATACTTCGGAGTTTTTGGCTTAAGCATTTAATATATAATGACTAGAAAGTAATTAAATTTTGTAAATTAGAATACAATGAATATATGCTTCTATGTATGCATTTTTTATCAGTAAAATAATGCATAATTTGCATTGCAATGAATGATTTGTAATTTTAAATTTAGTCTATTGACATGACATATGTGAACCAAAGCAAACAGCATTAGTGTGCAGTGCAGAAAAAAATGGGAAATACTTATAAAATCATTTTTACATATGGCTTTCAACCTTTTGTTTTAATGTGACAATATTTGTTGTGCATTGCATGTCCAATTGCACAATAAGCATGTTTAGTATTAATCCAATGATCAATGAAATGCTTGCAGATTCTCAAATCAGTTTGTTACATAAGGGAAGAGTAGTACCACACTTTAATGCCTTTTCAATTGTTTCAGAAAACAATGGAAGAGTCATATCCTGTTGTAAAAAACAATAATGAATTAAATTATTTAAAAATATAAAAAATATTATAGCACCCAAAATATTTTAAATATATAAATTGAGGCTGTGGCACCCTTTCCAATTATTTCTTAGAGTACCACAGACCCTTATTAGATCAATGCAAAATTTGACAAAATTAATAATTATGACAACCAAAATTTTGAAAACCCAAATTGTGTAGGGAGTTTCCATTCTAATTTTTTTCCATTTGCCATTGACAGTCAAGGTGTGTAAAGTTAGCCCCTTCCCACCATTCCGGATTTTCACAATTTTGGTGCCAATCGTCAGTGCTGTTTGAGCACATCAAATGGCAATGGCTTCTCCAGTAGCCACTCTGTATCACTTTTGGGCTGTTCTTTCAAAGTGTAAAATTGCTTCACAAACAATTTCACATTCTGCTGCAGGAAGACAACCAGCTGCTCAGCACCGGTGCTAGGTTTTTTTAGCCCAGGGCCGGGACAGGATTCATTTTGCTCTCCCCTGTCATCACATGAAAATTCACATAATATTTAATTTTATAACATGTTAACATCTATTACAAATTCCAACTGCTATAGTCTGCTATAACCAGTGTAGCACCCAGAAATACATTTTTTTTAGGGAAAGGGGAGGGGGAAAGAATAAGGGGGGTCCAGCCCAAAAAATGTGCTTAAAATTTTTGGCTTCATTCAAAAATTTAAAGGTTTTTGTTCATAATTGTCAAAATGTACACAAAATGGCACCACAGGCAACTTCTTGGCTCAAAAACACTCAAAATAAGCTAAAATCACGAAAAATGCATCTAGTATAAATCAAAAGTGCGGGGGGGAGGGATAGAGGCTGGGTCCTCCTATCCTGTGTGTGGCTCTGGCTATAACATGAGCTGATTTCCAAGTAATTGCAGGGTGACCACACCACCTGAAAATTGGAGAAATATCAGGAAATTTTATAAATTTTCCGGGAATTCGTAGGAATTTACAAATGCAAATTTGCATTACAAAAATCTTTGAATTGATATAATGATTCTAACTATAAAATTGTTATAAATTTAAGACTATTAAATAGCTTCCATTCCATAACAGACTCATTCATCAAAAATGTTCAGAAAAATTTAAGGTAACTTAACCTGTAATTTAGGTGTGTAATAAAGTGTGGTCACTTTTTTAAACAACTAGAGATTATTATTGTTTTCACAAGTAATTATTGGTTAGCTCTTCATCTGAAAGCATGCATGTATATTCTGGCAATATGCCATTGACTTTAAAACGTTTTTGGCACCCTCTGAGTGCCCTGAACAGGGCTAGTGCCCTGGTTGCCCTGCCCTTTTGCCAGCACTGCTGCTGCTGTTTAAACAGCTTTCCTGGCCATATTTGCATTTGCTTTGTAGCCATATGCCTCATTTAGGCTTAGTAAAGAAATTAAAATAGAATTAATGATTAAGATTATTAATTTCAAAAATCACAAAAGTAAAAAAAACTTCATCATCAGTCTTATTCAGTCTTATTTGATTCTTAAACAGTCTTATTCATATTGTTGTAGTTCCCTGGATGGTGAAATAATCTTCTTTTTTCAGAATTCACGAGTAAACAAGTAACTGTGGGGATAACAGTAGGACGAATGAACTCAAGGTTTTCTTTTAAAAAGGTATAATGCACCTCATTGAGAGACACATCTGCTGGTTTTGTAGCTGCTGTTTTATGCTCAAAAACCTGAAAAATAAACATATTAATTACAATTAAAATGAATATCTATTTCATATATTTTGCATTTTGTTAATTATAAAATATATAAAAGAAAAACTAAAAAGTTACCTGAAACTTCCAACGATCTTGATTTTTTTCCGCATGTAAAAATTCAGAAGTCGTCTTATTAGATGCTACACCAGGCCTATTGCCAAATAATGCAATCCGTGCAATCAATAATCACACAATCATCATGTACCGCTTCGAATTGAAATTCCCAATGTGATTTTTGAAATAATTAAAGTTATCCTCAAGGTCAATTAAAGCCTTTTCATCAAAAAGTATTTCTGTTACTCTGCCAAAAGGGACATTCTTCTCAATACACCATTACAACAGGAAGTGCCACCATTGCACCTAGGATCGATTTAGCCGCCATTGCAACTAGGATCTTTCATTGATTTTTGCTGTAATCTGCTTTAGTTTGCAGTGGCGGCATCTAGTGGCACAATGTTGCAACTCAATAATTTTATAAAGGTGTATAAAGGCTTGCTGAAAATGCTTGCTATTTAATTCTTTATTTCCTTTTCTTTGGGCTGACTTCCTCCAAAGTTTTGTGGATTCTTTAAGGTTATTAACAACACTGTATAATTCATTGTCTGTTGAGGATAAATATGCAATTAAAATGCAAATAATTTATTAAAATTATTTGCATTAAAAATAGTTATTTTTATTTATCTGTATTTCTGAGATTGGTGTTTAAGGTAAGATATTCAATATAAATATCTATGGAATTGAAGAAGGTCTTCATAGCCTCTCTACTAACCTAATCAAATAATTTAACATAACATTCCTTTAACATATATAACACTAAATAGAAACAATGTGTCTGATAAGAAAAAAGTCATTAATTTCTGAAAAAATCCAATAATATTAATAGTTAGAGGTTATTTATATATATAAAGTATGAAATAACTATTAAAATGTATGTAATTACCTCATTTTGCATCTGATCTGCATATTCCTTGATGAGTTCCAAATTTTTTAACAGCTCAGTCTTCATCTCGATCTCATTCATTTGATTGGCAATGTAGAATAGTATAGTTTTGAAACATGATGTATTTTGATCTTCCTGTAACCTTAAATTAATGTAATTACAATATAACGATTTAATAATTTTCTGAAAATGTGGTTACATATAACTATGCTTAAATACTCATTTGAATGAATTTAGATAAGTAAAAGTTTAACTTACTTTTGTTGGTAATCATTCTATCCTTTTCAAGAAATAAGTTAAACTTTTCAAAATGCTTTTCATTAAAACATTTTATACAATCACAGAGCCTGCATTTTTCTTTGAGCACTGTTCACCTGGTATTTGATTGTTGGCTTACTTTCTAAATCATCTTAATAATATCTTTCCACATTTTCTTTAAATTGTTCGACAGTATGCCCAATAGACCTGAACATACTTTCAACTAAAATTATAGTGTAATATATTATGAGCAAAGTTAGAAATATTAACATTAAATTATGAAATAAAATAGTATATTTTTTTCTACAATCATCATCAATGTAGTAATTGCCAAGTTTTTTCTTTAGAAATGTTAGTAAAATAAGTGTATTGTGATCTGGTTGTTTAAAGACATCCTGGCGCATCTTATCACTGTAATTTTTAACTTTTTCTTTGCTGTAATGGTGTTTCCTTTGTATATGTTGAGGTAACTTTCCATTTGTTGCTGCACCACAAATTCCACAATTTATATTTAATCTGTTGCCTAAAATAATAAAAATGCTTAAGGGGGCTGTCCACACTTTTTAGAGCATGCCTCTATGGGAATTTCCATGTTAAATTCGTTTTCTTCAAAC